>JAXGGA010001725.1:0-142154 GCA_038373865.1 Uloborus plumipes | reverse complement strand
TCACTCACCCCTTTTAAAGATATTGACACAAAAATAAATTTTACACCGTACCTTCTAGGGTTCCCCTTTGGACCAATTTTCGTTTGATTCCGCCAGTTACTTCCTGAGATATAGCAATCACCAAAGTGCAGAAAATGTGCGATTGCTTCACCCCCCTTGGACGAATTTGCTAACAAAGTCAGGTGCACCAGTTTACATGAGGGCACATATATGTAAAAAAAATTGTACGTTGAAGACTGCTGAAAAGAATTCTGTGGCTGGGATTAAGACTGAAAACGAAGAGAGAGAAAAAAAAGAGCTTATACAGTTAGATGCAAAAAGATTGCACTGAAATATAGAAAACAGCAAATGAAAAGTTTTGATTTAAAATTTTTAAAATGTTATAAATAAAGTTTATCAGAATGTTCTTTAAAATAATTTTACAGCTGTATTACAATGTTATGATCCACAAAGCGGAATATTTTGTGATGTTTTGCAACTTTGTTGTCTGCAACCAAACTTGTTCTGCCCTACTCGGTAGTGTACCAAGTTACTGAGTACTCCATATGACTCTTTGCACCACAATTTAAAGTAAAATGATTTTGATCATTAAAATATTTTCAGAGATAATTTTTTTTTCTTTTTCCCCTAAGTAACAAGTTTTTTCTAACTATAATATAAAAACAACTTTATTTTACTTATGTACATTGTGATTAAATTGCAGATCAGTTTGCAGACTACACTTTGATAAATTCTTGACTCCTGCCAAAGGTAAGCTGCACTTGCACAACAACAACAACATGTGATATAGAAAAAGTAGTTGCACATTAATGCCTTTGGCACGGTAGAAATGACATAGGACATAAAAAACTTACACTATATTGCTTTTATGAACTGGGGAGGTTATTTTTTGGCACTTTTCCCCCAATAATTAAAAATTTCATTGTTTTGAGTTAGCAATTACTCAGTATTGGGCGAGTACCAGATCAAAATTTAGTGTCGTGCAGAGTATTATATACTACTCTCTACAACAATAAAATAAAAAATTATTGCAAAAGTTGAATGAGTTTAACATTGGTAGGCCTTCTCTGGCCCAACTTGCAAAAAAAAAAACTTATTCAGTTAGCCACATTCGTGATCATTGATTAGAATCACTATATATTGCTAATCTAATACGTATATAAATAACATTGATCTTTTCATGCATAAAAACAGTAAGATTTTTTAAAGCCGTGAATCAAGCAAAGATTTCATCAAGAAGTAAGTAAAAAGATATTTTCTAACCTCTTTAATATGTTAGAAGGTAAAATATACGTTAACACACTGCAATTTCCTGGAAAAAAACAAGCAACTGTCTCAAAACTTTAATTAAAAATAAATAAATACTTTTACTCCAATAAGGAAAGGATATAAAACAACTGAGTTGTAGAAACCGTTCATCGCATGACGCAACTTTTCATTCTTAACATAATCAATGAAATGAAAATGAAGCAGACTAGTATGAAGAGGAATCGATCTGTGATTGTTCCAAACCATGTTCCGTTTTAAGTTGCAAACAAACTAAGTAAATGTAGGTATTATAAATTAAGAGCTGAAATTTTAACATGGAAATATGGTTTAGGAAAGTTCATTTCAAGAACGGAGTTATTTACGTACCTGTCTGAAGTTACAACAAGAATTTAACTATCTACATTTCATTTGCAATTACAAAAGATTAAATGAAGGAAAAACTTATAAAATATTCATCACTTCTCTTCAACATTATAAAAACGTCATTACTCCGTCAATTTAATCATAATATGTCAACTAAATTGCCACTCACTGAGAGAAAAGCTTACCGTGCATTGCGAAAAAGGAAGGGAGAAAATAAAACAGCAAAAAATTAATAAAGATTACCGAACGAATACCTGATGATTTCAATGCTTTTCGCAAAAAGGACTAGTTCTGCAGGATGAGTATAAAATATTGTTTCTATTTTTTTTATAAAAGTGAAATTTTTTATTTTAGATGGCAACATATTTAAACTGAAAATCTTGCTGTCTGCTCTGCTGTGGTCTGCTATCTCGAATGGGTACAAGTTTGTCTGCTAGCTCAAGTGTTGTAGTTCGTAATATGTCTGAATCAGTTAATAAAAACCATAAAGTTGCTACTTTTGCAATGGGATGCTTTTGGCACCCAGACGCTCTCTTTGGTTGTCAAAAAGGTGTTTATCGGACTACTGTAGGGTACTCTGGTGGAACAATGCTGAATCCTACTTATAGAAACCTGTAAGTGCTAATTTTACACTATTAAAAGAAATTATAATAAAGAAAAACAAAAAAGAAGAACTGAGTAGCGATAAAAGTTCGCATTGTGTTTCTAAAAATTCTACGGAGCTGAAACTTTTCAACTTTCCCCACTTAATGAATTTTGTTATGTAATCAGATCTATTATTACATAAGGTTTCGTAATCTCAGCCTACACGATTTTAATCAAGAGGACAAGAGTCATGGAAATTAATTTAGATTCTGTTTTCTATCATTTAAGTTCAGGTGAAAATTAAGGTCCTTTCGTGGCGAATTTCTAATGAGGCCAGAAAAAATCTCGAATTTTAGTTATTATACATTTTATTACTATTCTTGTAACATAATATCAGAGAATTTTGAATCTCTGTTTGCCTACCTTTTTGTTGTTAAACATTTTTAAAATTCATCTAGCTTATGAGAATGAAATATTTGGCAGGGTATAACAATAAATTATCTCAAGAAGTCCAGAAAGGTAGGACAGATTTCAGCTGTTACATTGTGAGTAAATGCCAAATGGTTTGATTAAAAATTATATGACTTGACTCGTTCATATGTACCTCTTCAATTTAAATTCTTGTTGTATACCGTTGACTCTATGACAAAGTACTCTTCCTATGTCATACCGTAGCCTACGAAGATCGCGCTCCGCTTTACACCAGCCTGTAATTTTCCCTCAAAAAGCAAGGGACAGGGGCAAGGAATTTCGCCGCCAGATGTCGCGTTAACCGGGGCAAACAAAGCGCTTTTATAATGAAACCCTACGGGATTTTGACTGTCGGACTTGGTAGATTTTTCAAAAATTATGGGCATTTTTTTTCAAAATTTCAATTCACTAGCATTGTAACAACTCAGGTTGATCTCCAAAAGCTACTGAAAAGAAATTTTTTTGCTTGGAAATTAAATTAACGCTAGATGAACACGACTCGGTCAGTAATTGCGCTTCAGATTAAAAAATGAACAAGTTACTTTTGACAAAGCAAAAAAATATATCTTTTTTTTATTACCAAATTTTTTCTAGGATTTTCAATCTTACGTGAAGTTATCAGCTGCCATTTAGCTGTTTCTGCGTTTTACTAAATGCATTTTAAAAGTTTAGTACGCAATAAAAATACTTCAAAAACTAATAATGCATCACAAAAAAATATTATTTTCCTATACATATACATGAGTGCAGCAGCAAACAAGTCTTTTGCACTTTCACCCCATGATTTTTTTTTAAAAGTAAGTTATTTTTTAAAAATTATATTTATTTAATACCTTTTTTAATATTTTTAACTTTATTTTTAAAAAGAATTATGAATTTAAATTTAAAAAATGGAAAAAACATTTTATTCAGAGAAAAAAACTTGTTAAATAAAAAAAATAAACGAAAATTAAAGAATAATGAAAATGAAAAAATAAATAAATAAAGATTTAAAAAATCATTAATTTTTAACTCTGAAACATGGGGGGGGGGGGGGGGCACTAAGGATGGATCCTTTACTTTTGAAAGTGAGAGAGCAGTCATCCTCTTTAGCCCCTGTACGAGCCGCCTATGCTTCGAATGTCCCCCCCCCCCCCACCACCACCAAAAAAAACCCCGATACCCCACCAGAAAGTGAAAGAGAGAATCTTTAAAGCTTTTCCTCGTAACAGTTTAGGGGACGGCATTATTTCAACTTGGCCCATCCGCCATCCCTCAAGCACCTCCGTAAACGAGACTCCCTCAAAATGATATAAAAAATGAACAAACAATAAAACTAATATTAGCTTGCCTAAAAACAGCAATAACGCAATCGGCGCCAGGAACATTCCCCCCCCCCCCCCCCCGTTAATACACCCCGTTAGTCCCACGTTGAAATGAGTTCTTTCAAGGCCAAACATTTTTGTATCGGGGCACACTATACAAGTAGGTGAATGAGGAGCAAAGTGAAATACAGGGGCAAAGTGAAATGGAGAAATATTTTCAGTCTGCAGCGCCATCTCTAGAGGAGAGTGGAAACTAATCCGCTCGTGCTTTTCAACCAGAATTATTTCTAAAGTAAAATAATAACTCCTTACACATAGTGCAATGTTAGTTAGCCTAAAGCCTTCCTGATAAAATTGGCTGTTCAACACAAAAAGAATTTTTAATTCGAACCAGTATTTCCTGAGAATAGTTGTATATGGTTGCTATGAACAGTACTCTACTTTTTTGAAAACTGAGTATCTTTCTATGTATCTATGTCCTGTTTCTTTCTCCTGAATGCCAATGAGCTGAACGTCGAACCAGGTACCGATCGATCATAATTTTTCAGGCCTCATTAGTTTTAATTAACATAAGGTTTGATAAAAGAATTCGGAAGAAATTAAAAAAAATCTTCAAATTCGCTCTTCTCGAGACATGGCGTTTGTTAAAAATATTGTTTTGGCAACTGTCACTGTGTGTAGAGGGCGCTGGCCATAGCGAGCCGCCGTGGCGGCGAGTTTGTTGCTCTGCCGAAAGCGGATGTGTCACTTGACATCGCTTTCATTTCTAAGGTAGCCCGTGCAACGCCAGGCCACGCAGCTTGTTTTAATAATAATCTTAATGAGAATTTTGAATGATAAGGCTTCTCTGAAACTGATATGAAATTTATTCCGATTCATTCGATGCTATTTTTATCTTTATCTAATACCAACAATATTGATAACGGGGCCAACGGGCAAAGCACATGAGATTTTTATTCCGAGCAACTTGCACTCTTTTTAAATATAAGCTAGTTTAAGGTATTAAGTGCCACACTTTTTTTTTCTTAATTTATTCATGAGATTAAAATTTTGTCATTTTCCACAGCGATATGTTTCTTGTTATTTTATAATGTTTACTTTCACACATCTTATGTAAATGAAATATTTATCAAGCAAATAATAGATTAGTGTAAAACAATGAGTGTGAAAAAAAAAAAAACATAAATGAATAAGTAAACTGAATGGGCTATTTCACTTCGCCCCATCCACCTTGCCCAGCGAGCATTTGACGAATTGCATTGAGCATTTAAATTCAAAAAATGCTTAACATGAACTAAATAAGTACTACACTAGATATTAGTAGATCCTAATTAGCACTTAAAACTATAAGTACAAGAATTTTACCATAACAATAAATATTTTTCGAAACCTCCGAATATTACAATAAGTGAATCAAATTCTAAAAACCACTTGTATAGTTTTTTCGTTGATCTCCAGAAGTATTTAGTTCTTGACAGGAATCAACAAAATGTTCAGGAACTTAGTTAAAATATTGCTTGAAACGTGGCGCTGCAGACTGAAAATATTTCACCATTTCACTTTGCCCCTGTATTTCACTTTGCTCCTCATTCACCTACTTGTATAGTGTGCCCCGATACAAAAATGTTTGGCCTTGAAAGAACTCATTTCAATGTGGGACTAACGGGGTGTACTAACGGGGGGGGGGGGGAGTGTTCCTGGCGCCGATTGCGTTATTGCTGTTTTTTAGGCAAGCTAATATTAGTTTTAATTGTTTGTTCATTTTTTATATCATTTTGAGGGAGTCTCGTTTACGGAGGTGCTTGAGGGATGGCGGATGGGCCAAGGGGAAATAATGCCGTCCCCTAAACTGTTACGGGAAAAGCTTTAAAGATTTTCTCTTTCACTTTCTGGTGGGGTCTCGGGCTTTTTTGGGGGGCGGGGGGGGACATTCGAAGCATAGGCGGCTCGTACAGGGGATAAAGAGGATGACTGCTCTCTCACTTTCAAAAGTAAAGGATCCATCCTTAGTGCCCCCCCCCCCCCAAATTTCAGAGTTAAAAATTATGATTTTTTAAATCTTTATTTATTTATTTATTTATTTTTTCATTTTCATTATTCTTTCATTTTCGTTTATTTTTTTATTTAACAAGTTTATTTCTCTGAATAAAATGTTTTTTCAATTTTTTAAATTTAAATTCATAATTCTTTTTAAAAAATAAAGTTAAAAATATTAAAAACGGTTTTTAATTAATATAACTTTTTAAAAATAACTTACTTTAAAAAAAAATCATGGGGTGAAAGTGCATAAGACTTGTTTGCTGCTGCACTCATGTATATGTATGGGAAAATAATATTTTTTTGTGATGCATTATTAGTTTTTAAAGTATTTTTATTGCGTCCTAAAGTTTTAAAATGCATTTAGCAAAACGCAGAAACAGCTAAGTGGCAGCTGATAACTTCACATAGGATTGAAAATCCTAGAAAAAATGTTGTAATAAAAAAAAGATATATTTTTTTGCTTTTTCAAAAGTAACTTGTTCATTTTTTAATCTGAAGCGCAATTACTGACAGAGTCGTGTTCATCTAGCGTTAATTTAATTTCCAAGCAAAAAAATTTCTTTTCAGTAGCTTTTGGAGATCAACCTGAGTTGTTACAATGCTAGTGAGTTGAAATTTTGAAAAAAAATGCCCATAATTTTTGAAAAATCTACCAAGTCCGACACTCAAAATCCCGTAGAAATTTCATTATAAATGCGCTTTGAGCCGACAGATGGCGCTTTTACGGTACTAATTTTTTCATCCCCTTTTAGCTTCAGAAATTGGTCAAAAATTACAGGCTGGTGTAAAGCGGAGCTCCCATCCACGTAGGCTACGGTCATACTTACTACTCTCTAATTAAAGATAGTTAAATTGTATTTCAGCACATCTAAACCTAGTTAAAACAAACTCCAAGAGACCTTTCAAATAAATTTGTCTTATCTGAAAAACAACAAAAAACAATAGGAGGACCGGGATCCGAAATGTGATTTGTTTTAATATTAATTTGTTTGAATTAACCAGGGTCGACTATATCTCTGCTAGCTCTCTTATTATAATCTAAAAATTCTAAAAAACGTTCCTTAAATGGGCTCTCTCATCTTCTGAACTGTCATCCTCATACACATAAGGTTTAATCTACCTAACATGAATATCTGATAACCATGTTTGGGTAGCCCATCAATGGAGTATCCAAGAGGGGCGTTTGGAGATATGTCTCCCATTAATGCCAGTTTTAATTTCTTGATGGAGAAAATATTTAAAATTCATCATCCTTCCTCCTTCCCACAAAATTTGACGATATCTCCCTCTGATATTTTTTCCTGGCTATGCCACTGGTACCCATTGTCTCTAAGAGCAATAGCATATTTTTCTCAATGCTGTAGAGCATTTCCCTCTCTCCCCTGCTGATATGAAATTTTAATTTTTATCAATATATTTCTAGAATCACTCCTAGTGGCCATTCAAGGGTGGATTCAGACAGAAATAGGGCAGTAGCAGCCGACGTCATCCTGGTAGACAAACAAACACCATGTGCTGATGACAACTAAACATACTTGAGACGTCGTCTGCTTTTCTTACCGATGATTTGCTCTGTAATCTTTTTTTTTGTAGATTTGACTGTTATTTTGGCCCACTCTTTTTTCAGTTTTTGCTTGTTTTGTTTATATTTCATAGTGATGTTTCATTTTCAACGCATCAATTTAAAAAAAGTATTATTTACTAAACTCTCTGTGTTCTTAACCACTGAGCAGAATAACAACAAACTGTCTGCTAATATGTATGTTTTGATAGGATTTGATTGTTCTTAATGCATTAAATATTCATAAACTATAGAGCTATCGATCCTTCTTTTTCTTTTTTGTATTTGTACGGCAAGTTAGACGCGCATCAGTTTAAAATTCATTTTTACTTAATAAATATGGATCTTAATTGTTAATGATCTTGATTTTATCAATGTATCTTCCTTTTGCTTCGTTATGAAGGCTTTCACAAGGCTCGGATCGGAATACATTTTACACTTTAAAAAAGGCTAAAGAAACAACTGCACACTGGCAATACCACATGCTACACATAGGTTAAACATGGATTTGTTTGTGCACCAGAAACGGTTGTCAGGTTCCATTGCTATACAAAAAGCACGTGGCTGCTACTGCCCTATTAAGTCTGCTTTGTGGCCCCTTCCCAAAATTCTCTAACATAAAAGTAGTCGCTTCACAAAAGTTCATATCTTAAAATTTAATTTTTCACAAAATTTTACTTGTAAAAGCAGTTCTTTCAAGACTTTAAAACTGAATTAGTTTGTTTGACGGAAAAAACATCAGCGAAAAAGGAAAAAAAAAAAGAAAAAAAACCTCCAGCGTCCATGTTATTCCAAATGAAGCTCACTATTCCCATGAGATTTCAGATTATATTAGTGATAGCTAAACATGCCTTTTACAATGTCATAGAATTTTTTTCAAAAAAAAAAAAAAAATATATCAAAAACTTATTTTTGCACAAAAAAAAAAAGTTCACAAAATGTGGATTTGAAAATAACCTGAATCAACACCTGACATTATAAAATCTTTGCTATACTCACATAAATGAATTTTCATTTGCAATTATACAATTTTTCTTACAGAGGAGATCATACTGAAGCTATTGATATAGATTTTAACCCTGAAGAACTGAGTTATGATCAACTATTGAAGCTTTTTTGGAACAATCATGATCCCACTGAAATGCACAAGCGGCAATATCGATCAGCAATCTTCTATAGAGATGAGGAACAGAAAGAAGCAGCTATGAAAAGTAAAGAAGAATACCAAAATCTTCATAAAAAGCCAGTTGTGACAGCAATCGAACCTTTCAATATATTTTACAATGCAGAGAAGTATGTAGTTACATTTTTGTGTCTTTTTAACTACTGCTATTAGCATTCTGTGTAATAAAACTGTTGCATTTTACGACACTTGAGATGCAGTATTATGAATAAGTCATTAGTCTCATTTTGAGATCAAACATTTTGATTTGGCGTCAAGATTTCCAACCCTAAGTACCAAACTTGATGCCTAAAGTTTTTGATCATAATGAAGCTTTTTGTGCCAGTCTCATTGTGATTAAGACCCAAGACCGAACTGAAGGATAAATTTGTAAAGTTAATTTGCAAAAGCAATCAGTTTTGGCTTAGAAAAAAGTTTTTTTTGTGGGGTATTTTACAATGCTATCGGTAAGATGTAGTATACAACAGAGCCTATCAGCCATGACATTAATCTAAAATTGTAATACTTGGATACATACATTTGTTTCATTAAAAATACCACCTAAATTGTTTATTTTCACACTTAGAAACTTATACTAAGGCCCATTGTGACACCCAGATTCCAATTCTTATTTCTAACACTAGGGATGCATTAAGGCCCATGTGCATATCCGAAGGTTAGTTTAAGAACTTCAGACCACCTCTGAAACTACACAAAGGTACTTCAGAGGGCAGTGGCGCACCCAGAAATTTTTCCTGAGAGGGCTAAAGGTAAAGTTTTGGGAGGAGCTCCGATATACTTATTTGGATATATTCTGAAATTCTACATTTCGGGAGTTTTCCTCGAAAACTTTTCGAGATTGAGGTTCTAAAAGGCAATTTTAAATTATCTTTGGTGATCCGAGAAGTAGAGAAGGAGAAATTCAGTTGCCCTTCAGCTTAAAACAGATTTGAAAGCTATTTTGGGAAATATTTGACAAAGGCGATTGTGCGGATATTCTCTAAACCCAACGGGAAATACTTTGAAACTGAATTCCCAAAGCTCATTTTAAGCTAATTTTGGGTAGAAAGAGTGGTAAGTGGTTTTCTTAAGAAATTTGATTGTAAACATATTAAAGATATATTTGGTAAGATTAGGAAGGAAGTTGGAATTCGGTACTCTCTCCGCGAAAATTTCCAATTTTTTTTTTTTTTATTTCTAATGGCAAGGCAGGTTACAATTATAAAAAAAACATCAATTGTGAAACAACCGAACAATTAACAAAAGTAACATTTGACCGAAGTCATTGCCTCAGGCGTTCTCTAGCTCTCCAATACAGGGTAGTCTCGGAGTCGGAAGAACCAAGCAGGGCCCCGCATCGACGCAGATGAGCTCTATCTCCAAATTTAAAAGCCAAAAAAAGAAAAAGTTATTATAGTCTGTTTTTAGTTTTTCGCTAATTTGTTTGTCTTCAGGCTTCTGGGAGGGTCTTAAGCCCTTAGCTCCTCCCCATGGGTGCGCCACTGTCAGAGGGTTATATCAACATTCTTATGTACTTGCTCTAACATACTTCCAATACGGGACATCCCTTAAAAATATTTTCTGGTTATGCTCTTGGAGGCATTAATTACTGTAAATTTTCTAAATAAAAAAAAAACTAACTTCTCAAAGTTACAGTTTACTTCAACGATTAACTTTTAAACATGCATGTTTAAAAAACACATGACAAACCTTAAAAACTGGTAAAATGGCAAATAAAAAAATTCAGAAGCTGAAATTAAAATTTTAAATTTTAGCTTTTGAAGCTAAGAATTTCCTCCCAGCTTCGTATATTCTTTCCTAGAATATTTTGAAGGAGTGGACTGGATCAGTGAAATTTCAGAGTGAATCTGCCTCTGACCCTAATAAAAACTAACTTCTCAAAGTTACAGTTTACTTCAACGATTAACTTTTAAACATGCATGTTTAAAAAACACATGACAAACCTTAAAAACTGGTAAAATGGCAAATAAAAAAATTCAGAAGCTGAAATTAAAATTTTAAATTTTAGCTTTTGAAGCTAAGAATTTCCTCCCAGCTTCGTATATTCTTTCCTAGAATATTTTGAAGGAGTGGACTGGATCAGTGAAATTTCAGAGTGAATCTGCCTCTGACCCTAATAAAAATATAAATTTATATTAGTATTCTTTGGTTCTTTCAATTACATATCATGACAAGCTAATTATGTTTTAATTTTTTATGCTTTACAAAGTTCTGCATGTTTTACTTTTATGTTTCGTTATTAATAGATATGATCAAATTAATGGGAACGGCTTATTCATTTGTAATTAAATGAAAACAGAAAAAATTTGTAAAAATTATACATTTAAAATGATTATATTGGCTCAGCACTCGTACGTGGTTGTCTTTTACGTATTGGTATACTTTAATTTATTTATTTATTTATGAAGTTTTATGTACAAATAAAAATACAAATGCGATGATCAGCAACAGGCTCTGGACCCAGCTGAGCTGGTCCTAGTCAAATTATAGACCCCAATGAAGATCAATGACCCTCTTAAAGCTATCCACGCCCTTGCTCCTTACCACCTCTTCCGGTAAGCTATTCCAAGAGCCCACTACCCTTCTAAAATAGTAATTTTTCCGAATTTACAGGTTAGACTGAGATTCAAACAGCTTAAAACAACGATCCCTTGTTTTGCTTTCCGTGCAAAAATTTAAACCCGTAACATCTTTCATTTTGATCAATTTAAACAACTGAATCATGTCCAGTCTGATTATCTTTTGCTCAAGACTTATACATATTAAACATTCTGTCTGGAATCATAGTCTAAGTTACCACTCGTCACTAATCTTGTAGTCCTCCTTAGTACCCTTTCCAATAAATTAATATCTTTCTTAATATAAGGAGACCAAAACTGAACAGCATACTCCAAATGAGATCTTAACAAACTTCTATATATCGGCAGAAGAACCTTCTTAGATTTGTTTGAAATAGATCTATTTATAAACCCAAGCATTCTATTGTCTTTGTTACTAGCAATGCTGCACTGTTGAATAAACTTGAAATTCTGATTCATTAAGACACCTAGATCCATAGCATTCTCTGCCTTACTGATGACTGAATCCTGTAAATGGTGTGTGCTTATTTCCATCACCTAAATGCAGCTGCTACTTTTACTAATTAATTAATTTTATTTTGTTTTCTTTTCAGTTATCATCAGAAATACTACTTGCAGACACACCATAAAAAATTATTTAACAGCCTCAACATTTCAGAAAATAATTTAGTTGATTCTGAAGTTGCTGCCAAATTAAATGGATTTGTTGTGGGAGAAAATACAAAAGAAGCTTTTGACCAACAATGTGCTAAATACAATTTAAGTCAAGAAAATATTTCTTATATTTATCAAATGATTAAAAAAGGAAAACAAATGCATTGTTAGAATGTGTTTTTTCAGACATAAAATAATAATGACAATAACAATTTTTTATTTTGGAGTATTTTTAAACAATTACTTATTGTATGTAAATAATACCATTGTATGTAAATATAAGTTCCTATTCTGTAATTTTTATAGAAGGAATGGTTTTTATTTTGATGTGAAGTAGTTTTTGCTTATTACACTGAACAAATGGATGAGTTTCCAAGTCATAGTGTAGCTTTTTTTAATAATATCATTGATTCAATAGTTAGAAAATAAACATAATTTTTAATTATGGAAGTTTTTCTCAAAATGGCTGTTAAAAATTTAGTACAATGTATTGATTTTTTGGGGAACAAAACCCATATATGTATATATTTATAACCCAGTTGGCGATATATTGTATGTGCTTCTGCCTTAGCCCTGGCTTAGGGGCGGTAACTTACTGCTATACACTTATGTGTTTATATCTTAGTGCAATATAAATGGAGAATGATTATATTGTAAATTCCCCATGTAATCTTGGCTTTTAAAAAGTTGGTATTATTAACTATCATCAATTTTTCATTTGCTTTCAAAATAAAATATTTTATTAAGTTTTCTTTGTCATTTTAATGAACAATGTCTTTCATACAACTTAAGGTTGTCCCTGCCATCTCGCCGACATAAAATCCCTCCCCCTCCCAATTTTCCTCCTTTCAATCTCTTACTTTTTGAGATATTTAGTTATTTCAAGTCTACAAAATGGCGGGAACTAGGGAAAAGGAAACCATTGTATTTTTCTTTATTTCTAAGATAAATAACGTGTAATACGATAAACTTTGTATGCGTTTCTTGAAATTTATCGACTAAAAAAGGATGTTAAGTAGGGATGCACCCAAGGCCGTATCCAGAGGGGGGGCCCGACGGGCCCGAGCCCCCCCCGAAACCCAAAATTTTTTATAATGTAAAACAGAAAAAAAAGTTTTCCTTTTTTTTTAAATTTAAAAAAAACAAAAAAAAAGTTTTTTTTTCCTTTTAACTATTAAACAAGTGAAAAATTGAAAAAGTACAAAAAAAAAAAAAAAAAAGACAATTCAAATTCTCATTAGCCTGCAAAAGATACTCTCATTAGCACTTCCAGCTCCCTTTCCCAAATCAACTCAGGCTCAAGGCAAGCTACTTGTCAGTTTGATCGGCAGCCCCCCTCCCCCATAAAACTTATAAAACTTACACCACTCAGATTTTTACCCCCTAATTGCCGGAACCCTAGTTTCCGACTAGGCTGAGATTGCTTTTACCGCCCTGATTCAATTAAGAGGTTACTTTGTTGGTCCCCATTTATAAGCATTTGTAACTCTCGAGGGATTTTAATAGCTAAACATATCTTCAATCAACAAGACCACACAAAAACAGATACGTTCACAGACCTTCTGCTTTGTTGGACGCTCACCAATCTTAGACAAAAGTTACTTTAAAAAAAATCCATTTAAAAATGCTTAAAAACCTCGAAAACTTTGTTAAATGTAGTTGTAGACCTTGAATTTTAAAGTTTCTAACACAAATGGGGTGGGGTGGGGGTTTGCATCAAGTTGCGCGAAACTCAGCTCCTTGATTAAAAAAATATTCTGCGTAATGCAAAAATCATATTCCAGCATTTTTTGTAGCATATTTTCAAAAATAATTTTTTGTGACTCACATGTTTCATTTCTGACTATTCACTAAATACTTAATTCAGTATTTTAGAAGTTACTTTGTAATTGATTTCTTTATTAAAGCAAGATAAAAAATATTACTTGTACCTACCTGTATCCTTTTTCGTTTTCTGCAGTACTAGTGATTGAAAGAGAAATTATCGTTATAAGTGGTTTTTAATATCTATTTTTAATCTTTAAAAGCTGTGTCTTTCAAAGTTTTAACAATTTCGTAAGACTGTCCAATCAACTATTAAAACGTCAGAGACTGGAAAGTGCAAATGAAATGCTTTAAAGAATTTTAACTGTTCTAGAGTCTTTGAAAATCACTAAATACCTTTTTGAAACTCCTTACCCCAGCAGCACCAGAACGTTCAAATTTGGTGCAAAAATGGTGTTATTGGTCAAATAACGGTGCCAAGTGTTACTTGAACGTTATATTCGACGTGCAAAAACAGTAATATTATCACGGTGTCATTTCAGTGCTTAAAGAACGTGATATTTGACGTGCAAAAACAGTAATATTATCACGGTGTCATTTCAGTGCTTAAGGAACGTGATATTTGACGTGCAAAAACAGTAATATTATCACGGTGTCATTTCAGTGCTTAAGGACCCAGCAAGCAAAATATCTTGCCTCAGGATTGCATAAAGGTTAACGCGTCGGCAAATATCACCTTGCCTAAATGCTGCCTGAATAATGTTATGTTACTCTCTAAGAGCTGTCATCGACTTGCCCCAATGTTGACTGTCAAGGTTTATGCAGCCTAATATCAGTCGAGTTACAGGGTGGGCTCTGCCTTTGAAGCATCAAAATGCTGGCATAACAGTGTGAAATCAATCTGCATGCAAGAAGTGGTAGCTATTGTAATCTTGCATACATATTATCTTGACATTAAAATGGCAGGATACATTGATATAACAGTGTGAAATTAGTCTGTATGCAAGGTGCAATTGCTTGCAAGGTCTTTCTTTCTTTTTTTTGTGTGTTATTTTCGCTTCAAATTCACGAAGTAAATTTCATTCTTTAACTATTCGTTTCATTCTTCAAGCAAATTGTTTTTTAGCTTAGAATATTTTTAAGCTGACACATGATTGGAAAGTCACATAGAGATATTTGCGTTCGTTCGATTTGCAATTTATTTGCGGATAATGAAAATTACTTCATTGATTTTAGAATAAACTTTACATATTAAAATTCATAGACTTCTTATATAGTGGCAAAAACATAGTTAGATTTTTTATTATTTATTTATTTTATTATTATTATTATTATTATTTTTTGCTTAACAGAATGAGTCGCACTATTAAAAATACAATGCAATATTTTATTTATTTAAAAATGTATGCTTCTTTTCGAATTATTAATACATAAAATGCCTGGTTAAAATTATGGAGAAATATTAATAAATATCGCAGATAATAAACAAAAAAATCTAAGTCCATTTCTGAGTGGATGTCAGCTTAAAAAATGCACTTAGACGAAAAACTAATTTATTTTCAAGAATAACATAAATAGTTATTGAATAAAATTAAACTTACTAGCGAGCTTGAAGTCATTTTATGGTAAAACCGTCACTGCGTATAATCCCTTGTCTGCTTTGTTTAAGAACGAAAAACTTTATTTTTGCCCATTTCTGCCATTGATCGCGATATTTATTGTGTATAGCACTTGTTAAATAAAGGCAGTTAAGAATGATTCAAATAATTTCTAACACAATCATATTCCACGCTTAAGCAAACAGATTTTTAACGAAGCCAAACTGCGCTACCACGTGCAAGCTAACTCGCTCTCATGTTCTTGATAACGCCGAAGAAAAAAACCCACGATACAAGAAACTAGGAATGCTGGGAATAACAGTCCGCGCATGCGTATCTTTCAACAAAGATACAGGTGGGTCGGGAACATGGGTCTTTGTTTGCTAATGACCCTGACGGCAACAGCATGAAACCAGTGTTTCTCAACTGCTCCTTTTGAATCCTGACGCTGACAATATGTATGCAGTCTTAATATTGCAGGAGGAAATCAGTATGGATATTGAAAGATGAATATAATCTTGCACACGTGCTGTTTTTGCAATATATACTTTTTAATCTTTATACAGTCTGTATGCAGTAATTTAAATTTAATACTGACGCCATCAGTACATTATCAAGATCTGTCAAGGCTGATGCAAGAAATTTTGCTTGTAGGGGAACGTGATATTTGACGTGCAAAAACAGTAATATTATCCAGGGCGTCGGAGTCGGAGTCGAAGAGTCGGAGTCGGACTGATTTTGGACTAAAGGAGACGGAGTCGGAGTTGCTGAAAAACATGTCGACTCCGACTCAGACTCCAACCACCTCCGATTTCGATGAAATTTTATGGTGGTGAAAACATGTCTTTGAAACTAACAGCTACAAATTTTCAGCGTCCAATATCCAAATCCTAAGCATCTAGGATCATTAAAAAGGGCGGGTCTGCTTTGTGAAACGAATTGCTATGTATGGGCTCATGCAAGATAATAAAAAATATTTGCAGCAAAAATGCATTGTGTTAAAATAAAATCTGGCCATTTAACAAGAAAAGGATTAGTTTTGTACGGAGTCAAATAACAAGAGCGGCACTTGTCATTTGCTCTGGAGAAAATGAACTTTTTGGGAGGGCACAGTGATCTCCGAGAATTGAAGTAAATGTGGTGAAATTACCTGCGAGAATTCATGACCAAATTAAACTTTTCGAGAGGTCACAATGACCTCCCATGACCTCCAACTGGGATACCCCAGCTTGCTCCCCCCCCTAAAGTGAGTCCTGGCTACGACCATGAATAAAAATGAAACTTTTAAAAATGGACTTAATATTTCAACCTTTGTTTAGGGTTTTCCCTCTTCACATTTGGGTAAAAAATTAAATAATTTCAAAAAAAGCAGGAGTCGGAGTCGGAGTCGACCATTTTTCTTCCGACTCTGCAGCCCTGATATTATCACGGTGTCATTTCAGTGCTTAAGGAGGTGCTTAATTTCTCAGAATTGAGGTCGTGAATTGCTGCTTTTTAGAAAGGGAAGAGGAATCATATCTGCAGAAACTTTAAGTTTTATCCTAAACAACTCTTTCTCCCAACTCCTAATCAGATTTGCATGCATTTCAGTAAAAAAGCATTGCATTCATACTAATAAAATGATATGATTTACGCCCTTAGTCTTTCATAGATGGCGCCTCCTGCAAAAAAATTTCCATTTAAAGTATTATTTTTCTCCCTCGATGAGATCAAGTAGCGTATAGTGGTTAGCGTGTCCAGCTGGAGTCGCAAGGGACCCGCGTTCGAATCCCGCGGAATGAATATATTAAATTCAAAGTAATTAAACAATCAATAGTTAAATTAGATAAATTAATTAAGTAATTAAATAATAAAAACCAAGATGGCGACGATCATGGATCAAAAAAGGTGGATCAAAAATGACGTCACGGTTAAAACACGTCACGGCCACCTGATAGTGGGGTATACGTAGTATACTTTTTCAGCTGGGGAGCACTGAAAACAAACGTATTTCCAGAACCTAAATATAACCTATCATTCCACGTTCAAAACTGGGACAAAAAAAGGTGGTCAACACCAGATTTCGACGTGTCATATTACCATCGATCGATGAGACACATAGACGTTGACAACACGTGCTGCGAGAACGTGTTTTGAACGTGCCGGCTGGTGCGCTCTGTACGTGTTGCAGAACGTGTTTTGAACGCCTTTGTGCTGCTTGGGTTATATGTGCTTCAATCCTATTTCTTATCAAATAATTAAACTATGAATTAACTAAATGGCCAGAATATTACTCTCTCGTTAATTATTTTTTAAATCTCTACACTATTTCTTTTAAAGAATTTTATGTGTTTTATGCAATTGATTATTTTATGTTACTAAGTGCTGTGTCTGTCGGTGAGTTGGGGAACTGATCAAAAACTACTATGTAACTATAGTGAAAACCGATGTAAGCAAGTGATAATGTATTAATCTTTTCTCCTCCCTTGTCCTTCCTCTCTGTCGCTTAATGTTAATCATTTGTTAAACTAAACATTTTTTTATGCTTTGATTAATCTTAATTTGCAAAGGAATGCTGAACATTTATGACATTATTGTTTGCCTACTTTTCCAACATGTTTTTGAAGTCCCAATTGCCCCATAAAAGGCCTCAAATGCAGAATTTTAAAACTTTTTTTCAAAAATTTGCCCGGGGAGAAACCCCCGGACCCCCTAAATTTACGGATATTTTACCCCACTTAAAAAAGTTCTCATTGCATATCTCTCTTGATACCCCTACCCCCAATAAAGGTCAGCTCAAGAAAATAATTAGAATAAAGAAATGAAAAAAAAAAACACACACACACACACACATCAACACATCCTGGGGGGGGGGGGGGTGCTCAGCTAGAAATGAAACTTATAGCACACACAAAAATGTATGTGTGTTTGGGCAATGTGCGAAACTGGGCCCCTCCCGAAATTTTTTTCTGGATACGGCCTTGGATGCACAGATTAATCTGCCACTTTGACGATTATTAATAATCAGCAAAATCGGGTCGATTAATCGGCTGAAAAATATTTTTCAGATATTATTCTTTAAAGTATACTTTCACTAGGAAACTATGATGAATAATTTTATTAACAGTAATAATAATCCTCACAGTTGATATAAAGATTTTTTTAAATTAATTCTCCTACTTTGAATAAATATACATAGAATAGACAATGATGCAACATTTTTCATGTGGCGATAGTTTTCTATTTAGCACAGTACTGTCAGATAACCTCAAATTTTCAAAGAATAAAAGTATTGAATTAAATTGCTACGAATTACTAAAATATATGAATTAAAAGTACTCGTAAATTAGAGTGTTCACCACACACTCCCCCTCCCCTCCTTTTTTTATAAATTTTTATTTCCAATTAACATAACTAACAATGTGTTAATAATATTATTGACACTAATATGAAAATTGGTTCCAAGAAATTTGATAAAATATTGAAATTATTTTGTGAAAACTAGGAAAATGAAAAAAAAAAAATCTTCTTCCAGAAATAAATTACTTACTATTTCTAAACTTGGAATTGTATAAGAGATAAAAAACAGTGATGGTAAAATTGATAGTAGAAAAACAATTGTCCTTATCATTAATCGGCTCAGCCGATTATCAACAGCCGATTAATCGGTAATAGGCTAATTTGCTTATCGGTGCATCCCTAATGTTAAGTAATGTTTTCAAAAAGTCTACAAATCTAGTTCAAAAACTACTACAAACTGCTTTCAAATGGCATTTTCTAAACAGAATGAGAAAACGTCTGAAATTTGCTAGGTAGGGCATCTTGGCCTCAAAATTGGTATTTGAGGATCATGACACTCTTCTCAATCCATGAAATGATTGAAGTACAGTATTTAAAACCTCCATACTTCTCTTAATTCCTTCCTGTTATTTTTTAGATCATCCAGTAAAATAAAAAATGTAGAGAAAAATTATTTATGTACTGTAGGTATTTTTTTCTTTTCTTTCTCTGAATTTTACATGTACTTGGTGAGAATTTACCCATCTTATTAATATTTTTCTACCAACATTATTTTGATTAATTTTGAAGATAGGAATAATGTTGAAGAACAATAATTATACAAACACAAGTAACTACTAGCAATAGGATTTTGGCTGTGCTGATTCTAGTCAATTTATCAGTCTGTTTGAAAAGATCAATAGTCTTTTTAAAACTATTTGTAGCCTTAGCTCTCTTTTCTTTTCTAGGAAGTTATTCAAAGTGCCTACTGAAGTAGTAATTTTTCCTAATTTTTGGACTAGCCTGAGATTTGAATAGCTTAAAGCAGCGTTTCTCAACCTTTTTTGACCCACAGAGAGGCAAGAGCTGTAAAAAGAAATCGTGAACCAGTGATTTTTTCTCCTTTCTTTAAAAAAAAAAAAAAAAGGAAAGAAAGCATAGGAAAAATCTTACATCTGCGTACCATTAAAAAATTGTGAAACTTTTTTACACGCCAGGAAGGTCCTTCCGACCTTTCTTAATTTTTTTGTTGCCAAAAAAAAAAAAAAACCTTTTTTTTTGATTAGGGACAAATTAAACACTTGTGGAAAAATTTTTCCTAACGGCTGAGGTTTTTTACAAAATAATAACAAAAATAAATGACTTAAAAAATGTATCAATAAAATTTAACTTACCATGAAACTAACAAAAAATATTTAAATGTTAAGAATCACATAAGTAATTACAGTAATAATTATACACTGTAATTAACATTGATAAAAAATTAGGCTGGATTGAAAGACGACTTGAGTTGGGGGAAGAGGCCGTATTACGTGTTTCATCCACAAACATTAACAAAAATAGCTTACCAGTCAGTTTGAAGGAGAATGCACAATGAGTATACAATTTTTGTTGATTAATCACAGGTTTAAATGCCATTTTTATCGAATTAGTCATTTCTGCCGCTCTGGTGAGTACCTGAAATAAAAAATAACATACTTCACTTAGTCATATTAGCCATAGTTTTGACAGTAGAGAAATAATTTGGTTAATTTTCGTAAGTTTGAAGCATAGGATTTCTATCAGGCATGTTAGTTATGGAGCCCGCTTGCTTCTAATGCGCTGTGTTATATAAACCAGCATCTTGTCCAATCCTTTGGGAAAAGACAACAAATATGCTTTTGGTTAAGATACTGTAGCATTCCGACACATCTAGAGAAGGAAATGAAACTACATATGTCCCTGGTGTCACCTTATGAGAAAAGAAAGCTAAACAAGACGAGGCAAGATGCTTAACATGATATTCCTAGATGAAAGAAATGTAAGGCATAAGAAACAAAGGCCAACAGAAAACAAGATGCTCAGAAATATAAGAAGCTAACAAGATGCATACGTAATTTGTCCAGTGTTCATTAACGTATTTTATTTCAAAAAATTGAAATCGATTTATTAGCACTTAGGGTTGATTTTCTATACTGCACCTTACCCTCAAGCTATTGGTCATCTGACCTCAAAGCCAAGATTAGGGTATGATGCCGAAATGCAAAAGTTTTCAAATTGTTAATTTTCGCAGGTAAAAAAAGTTTTTCAGGCCCAAACTTTCTTTTTTACCAAACACAAAAGTCCATATTTTGTTGATAAATTTATTGGTTCAAAATAACACCAATGTGTGACTTCATATAAAAAAATTAAAAGTTCGGTATCTTGAAAGTTACATATTTCACTAAAATGGTGTCCTATAGGATATTATTATTATAAGTGTTTTCTTTCTTTTTCATTTATATCTCTATTTTTATTTATTTTGAGTGGAGAAAATCTCTTGAGCGCCAGTTAAATTTTACTGCAGACCGTTAACGGTCCACTGGTTGAGAATCGCTGGCATAAAACTATGTTCACTGATTCTGCATTCAGTGCATGAACTTAGCATACCAACATCTTTCTAGTTCTTTTAATTAAATTTTAAACTTACAACTAGAAAATTTAATCCTGTCAAAAAGATGGAATTGAATGAAAATTTGTCTTGCATTACAATTAAGTAATTAAACATAAGCACATGTATCTAATATATGTATAACCAATATAATAATAAAGTTTTGCTAATTTAGTGATATTAGCATTGAATAGAAAAATGACAGCATGTAAAACCTTCAAAAGTTGAAACTTTTAAAATGAAGTAGTTCACACACACATAAAAAAAAGAGAAAATTGAAACTTAAGTTGCGGTCAAGAACTTTATAAAATGTATAATTAAGGCTAATGTTATTTTACGGAAAGTTTACACGCCATTTCATTTTTCTTTAACAAACAGTAAACTCCTAGTCAAGAAACAAATTCCAAATGATTTTTTTTTTTACTTTGGTAAAATGTTCTCAACAATACAGACTGCGGACCATGAAGTGTACTTAGAATATAGTTTGTATATATTTCAGCTTTTATGAAGACTTACATTTCTTTTTCTACTTCATATTGTAAAGAAATATCTTTCGTAGATAGTTTCTATCAGGTACTAACACAAAACAAATCTAAAATGAAAGTGCAGAAAAATTCAATGTCTTTGTTTATATATGCTTAAAATTATGTATGGTTACAATTTTAAAAAATCAGATTTTAAAGTGCTTTCTGAGAACTTCTTGATTGTTTCAATAATCACCAATTTTTGGTCACTTAGTGAGGATTTTTTAAAATACAAATACCTATTAAAACAACATTTTTATTTTCCAATTATTTTAAAAATAGTACAAAGAATTTTTCAGACAAAAATGTTTCGGATTGCTGGAACTTAAAATTGTACAAATGCTAAACATGAATATTGATTGAAAGTTTCACATTAATTCCTTAGCTTAACAAAAAAGTAATAACCTGCTGTCCACAATTCAAAATAGAATCCAAATTAATGTTCTATTCAATCTTGTAGTGAGGTAAAAAACAACTTTTAATTTCTTGAAAATTGAGAAACTCAGTAGTAAGAACAATTAGCAGGAATTGCAGAAGAGTTTTAAAATATAAATGTTTTTTAACACAAAATATTAGTTGAGGGCAGTAATGGATGCAAGTTAAGCTTTAGTGAAAGACTATTTCAAAAATGCAATGGAGATTTATTCTTTTTTGGCAGATTTCAATTGAGCTTCAGTGAATTCTTTCTGAAGACGTTGAAGCACTTCTTGTTGTTTGTCTTGTTTGGTGCTTAAATCTTTTAACAAGTCCTCATTTCGTTTGATTTCAGAACTGATGAACATTATTCTTTTTTCTACATTTTGTTTGGCTTCATCAATTTCCTGTTTCACTAACACAGGGCCTGTAATTTTATAGACCTTATTTTCTGCCGTTAAAAAATTTAGCTCTTCTTTAACAACTTGATTTTCAGACAGCTGTCCATCCAAAGTTTGTTTTGCAGACATCGCCTTTTGCATATCTTTCTGAATAGCTTTCATTTTGTCAAGCTCTTGAGACAATTTCTTTTGAAATTCTTCAGAGGAACCCATTTTCACTTTTTAAAAAATTAAACTTCAATCGGAAAGACCACAAGCAGGGCCACAAGACAGAGGCTAAAAATGTTCGGAAATAGCAATGAAGTGAGAGTGAGCAATTTAACTTTACTTCATTTCATTTCGTTCCTCGTCTAACTCAACGTGCTGTAGGGAAATCAATAAAGGGACTCTCCTTTTAGATTTTCAAAGAAAATTATGTATTAAGAAACAAACTGCAATGTTCTTGCTATTTTTTGGCTCCTTTTGTATATTTAAGTAAATAGATTTAGTTATTTTTCGCACTAAGTGCAAAAAAATTAGAATTACATGAGAAAAACGCACATTTTTGCGTTTCGCTCTCAAAAACTTATGATGTGTGCTGCTATCTATTGGTAGAATTGGTCTATTTTACTAAAAGCAAATTTATGCGTATCGTGATTATGTTTATGCTTGACTACTAGTTCCAGTCGTTTTGTGTCTGTTTTTTTGGCAAATGTGATGGTGGTGGTGTTGGGGGAAAACTTATAATGCTTTTTGTTTATCGCATTAAAATAGACGTAAACAATTGTTTTCATTGATTTCATCCGGTCCAATCCTTTAAAAATAAAGATGAATGCTGAAAAATTGAAACGTGTTTGACTTGTCACGGTTGTCTACGATTTTTTTTTTATTTAATTTGGTTTGAAAATATTTTACTTCGAAAAGAAATTTTGTGGTTTAAAATCAGCATGCATTAAAGGTTGTTTCTATATTTTTTTCTAATGATGGAGGGGAAATTAATTGTAGAATTTTGCACTGGAGAAAAACCATTTATATTGTCAGATCAAAAATCATATTTAGTAGAAGATGTCATAATCGAAGCATGCAAATATTTAAAAATTCTGCCAATTTCTCGACATCTCTTCGGATTATGGAGTCCTGGAAGTTTACTTTGGTATGCTCCGAGTAAACGTATTGAATTACCGTGTGAAAAAAATTTGACTTTTCAGCTAAGACTGCGTTTCAAGACACCCAGTGTCAAGCGTTTAATAGTAAGTAAAACTTGAACCTTATTATTTGTACTGTCATAAAATGTCATTTGTAAAGAATGGTATAAACTTTCAGGTTGTTTAAATCACTGTCGTCATGAATGCTCATTATTCCAATCTGCGGCATGCTCAGTATGAACATGCTCTTTTAATAAAACTTAATAACGCCTTAACATTTAATTCTATTTTTTGTACATCCACTATATTTTTCAATTAATTGAAGAAAACATCTTTACAGGAGAAGACTGACGCAAGAACTTTCAGCTATTATTTCCATCAAGTTCGGAATGATTTCTTGGATGGAAAGATTCCTGAACTCATGAGTAGACAGTTACGAGAGAGGGCTCTAGGTCTGGTTGCCACTGATATCATTCGCCTGATGCTGGAACTTAAGCTCACTCCAGACACGATGAAATACAACAGCAGGGATTTTTTGCCTCAAGACTTAAAGAGAAGCCCATTGTGGGATAATTTTTTAAGAGATCCTCTTCAAAAAGCTGTTAGCAGAGGCTGGAAGAACAGCAGACAAAATGCTGAATTTGTTAAGGTACCTTTATTTGTTATTCGACTTCAACTTCAGAAACCGACCGGTTTCACCGTAAGGAGACGAAGGGCTGAGTACTATGCGCCTTGCCTTCTTATTTGTTATTGTAGCTTTAAAAGTGAAATTTTGGTTTCAAAATTCTGGTCAATACCAGACCCTAGACCAGGGCTCTCCAACCTACGGGCCGGATCCGGCCCGTGAGCAGATTTTTTTTGGCCTGGGGAAAAAATCTGTTTTTTCAATCCCTTCCCCCCCCCCTTTTTTTTCTAAAATATTTTTTTTTTTTTTTTGTTGAATTAATCGGAACAGTAACGATCTCATAGTGAATACGTCAAATAATAAATAAAAATCTATTCTAACTTTAATGCAAAGCTGTTTAATTTTTTTTTTTTTTTTTACTTCTTTCGACAGTAATACCCATCTCTTTATCAACTGAACATTTAAAATCAACTTTAATGATCGGAACTACAAAGTTTGACCCTAAATAAATCTGAAATTTTAAGAGGCAAACAAATGCAATCTACTCATTAAAAATTGTCCTAAGCGTTGCACTTGCTCTGTCCTCATTTATTGTTAAGTTTCTTATCATCATTAATACATAAAATTCATTTAATAAAATTGTAGTACATTGCAAGGATTTAGTTTTTCGTCTCGTTTGGCTTTTTCTTTTTTAACCACTTTTGGAGAGCAAAATACATTTTGTGGGAAAAAATGACTTTTATTTCAGTTTTCTGAACTGCTCTCTAAATTTTACGAGTTTCCGTAATGTTACAAAAAAAACCCATCTGAACTGAACTATTTTTGGACCGTTGGCCCGCCTTGCTTCCAAAAATTTTCAATTTGCCCCGAGTAAAAAAGGTTGGAGACCCCTGCCCTAGACGAAAATGCAAATGTTGTTTGAAGAAAATTAAAAAAAAAGCTTGCAGATAATTTTAATATTTTTAAATATGTTTGTGCATAGTTAAACTTTTTTGGTGCACACCAACTGTTGATGGCAAATTTTGAGGTTCATTCAATTAGTAACTGTTACTGAAGCAAGTGTTAGCATAGTTGGAAAAAAAACATGCTCGTTGCATAGTGATACTCGACTTCGATTTAGTGGTACTTTAAATTTTACAATTTTACCCTTAGGAAGAACATAACCTTTTTTTTTTTGCCGAAATTTTTAGAAAATAATTTGAGCTTACAAACAGTTTTAAGTTGCAATTGTCATAAGAAATAAATTTATTAATGTAATTTCAAAATAGAATCATGTAAAAAATCATTTTCTTTTACATATTTTACTAATGCTAGCAAAATACAACATATCTTTTTGGTAATTTAATTTAATATTTGTATACATATATATTTGATTTATTATTTATAAATTTTTTTGGAAGAAAAAAAACTTCAGTGGACTTCAGTAGGAAATTGCTTTGAAAAGTAAAAAATAATTTATTTGTTTGAACAGATTTGGCACTACTTTCAAGCACAAGTTTTGAAGTGGGCGTAAAAACAATAAATCGAATCATACATAACTACAATGCAATTGAAAATATATAATTCATAAATCCATGTTCTTCAATAGCATTCGCATGCATTACATTGATAACCAATAACCACATATTAGTGCAATAATACTAATTTTATGTTCTTAATTTTGAGTATTTTTTCTGAAAAATGTTGCCAAAATATGGTTAAACATCTTTTTACCTATTGTTTCCGCGATTTGAAAACTTTAAATGAAGCAGACGCTTTGTAGCCACTTGTGTAAGGTGGAAATCTTTGTGTGACAGTTACATATTACATTTTTATTTTTGAATTTCGTATTAATGAGTTCATAAGATGACAATGCATGTACATACATTTTTTATAGGAAAAATATCTTCAAGAGCTTACAGAGCTGGTTCCAGATTATGGATCAGAAACGTATTCAGTTTTAGTCGATGATGGTGGGAAGGTGTACGAAGTCTCCATATGTGTCAGCCCTTACCATCCTGTGTATCCTGGACTGAGAATGTGTGTTCAAAGACGTAAAGATGTGAGTTGAACCAACAATGATAAATATTTATTGTCATTGATGGTATTTATCCGTTTGCTAGGCGAATGCAAAAAATCAAAAGTTGCCGATATCACCAAGCGAAGGGAATGACAAATTTCAACTGAACAAAAGTATGCTCAATGGTAAACAAATATGTTTGAAAAAAATTGGCGTCATTCTACATTATTTGTGATTTTTCACTTTTGATTTTTCGGCTAACAGATAAGTACCCTATTGACATTTTTGTATTGTATTTGCAAAACTAAGTTTTGCTCACACAACAAATAAACATAGTAAAATATCTTCCTTTACTTTCAGTTATTAACGCATTTCAGGCATCGTGCTTTTAAATTTAGTCTTTCCATCTTTGCAGCCAGGTTTTAAGTCATTGACTTTATGTATTTAATCTGTTTTTCAAAAACTTCTCTTATTAACATTAACTACATATCATCTCTAACTTTGAATTGGATCTTAAATTCGATTCTAAATACTAATTTACGTACCAAAAAGGATTGTGAATATATTGTAAGATATGGTAATATATGCATTGTCACAATGTCACTGTCAAGACTTGAAGGTTATTGAATAATTTCATTCATTTCTTATTAAGTGTGATTAAAAATTCTGCTGAAATTTTACCACCTACTTAATTCTGTTAATTGTGCTTTAACCTTTAGGAGCTGGGCGGTACACATGCTGTATCGTAACTCTTTTTTTTTTTAGAGAACGGGGTTGAGATTTTTCACTTGAACCCTTTGGAGCTGGGGATTTTTTCAAGGTTTCATACGTCTGGTACGACAGTTTATACCTTCTCTTTTCAATGGAAAAGAAATCTGGTTCAACTGTCATACTACCTGGGTCGAAAGAAAAATTTCTAAAAAACAACCCAGATCCAAAAGGTTAAAACAGTTATTTTTACAAAGACTATCTTTTCAACTATTTAGAAAAGTGCTCACTTTGTTCCTTTTTAAAATAGAGGTGAAGGGTAGGGTAAGCGCCGAATACTTCCAGTTTTGAAAATGCAAATTCATTTATTATGATGTAAGCATTAACATTTTGTTATGATGAGGAATTCATAATTTACTGCTTTTGCTTTGGTAAAAAAGGTTGAGAACCCCTGTTCTAAATTCTAGACAAATGCTGTTGTATCTTATATTATAAAACGAATATTTATTAAAAGTATACAGTTAACATTTACAAACTTCGGTAAGATTCTGTACTTACATTGTAGGATTTGCCACATGTAGAAGATGCACACAAGCATAAAGTTACAGTAAACACATGTATGCAAATTCTGTAATTTTACCAAAGAATAGCTTGTGGATGGTAAAGCAAGACAATGCAGTTTTGCTTTTACTTTTTATTTACTGCACATTACATAAGCTATACTACCGTATTTTCGGGTAGATAAGCCGCAGCTTATACGTGTTTAAAACCTGAATTTTAACTCCTGCCGCTTGTACGCCATGGCGGCTTATACGATGTAAGTTTTTTTTTTTTGTCTTTTTTTATTTTTGTTTTTTTAAAGTACATGGTATGTTTATTTATTACCTGAAACCAAGCAAATTAAGAGTCCGACATCGAAAGCCACTGCTGCAAAGCCCTTGAACAGTTCTATTTTAAAAAGGGTGATAGCATTTCTGCTTATTCAGATGTTATTTTTTTTTCCTAGATCTGATAAGGAAGGGGATTAAATTAAGAAAAAAAATACCGTCAACAATAACCAACGTATCAAAAATCAAATCCAAGCGAAAAACAAATAAAAAATCAAAATCGCCAGTGATAAGGAAGGAAATAAATTAAGAAAAAAAACCATCAATAACTCCAAACGGAAAAACAAAACAAAATCGGAAAAACAAAAGAAAATCCACTGATGGCAGAACGTTGATGAGGGAATGGGAAGTAAGGTTGTTGTAGAAACTACCAGAGTAGGACAGGGTTACTATAAGTTGCAGTTGTCGCCAAAATTTTGCAATGTTTTAATTATCTATGATATTGAAACACTGTTTTCAAATCAATGTTACAAATTCTTTGTCAGTTTTTTAAGGATTTCAATACGAGTATACTGCAGCATAGGTTCTTCCAGATTAATTTTTAACTAAGTTTTATGCGGCTTATATGCCGATGCGGCGTATCTGATGAAAAACATTTTTCTCTCTCCTGAATTTTGCGAAGTGCGGCGTATACGGTGGTGCGGCTTATCTACCCGAAAATACGGTAGAATGCAACTCAACTTGGCACTGACGTCACTACGGACGGAGCCAATAAGAGCTCACAAGCAGTCAGCGATCTCCTCTAATTCACCAAGTAGGCTGTGATGTTTTATCTAGCTCGTTTTTCATAGGCTAACGTCACGCTGACGTCACGATGTTTTTGTCAAGAAACGTTGCATTTTAGTATAGAAATGGCTAGAATGGAAGAGTAGGCTTACCTATGGCCTATAGATGTTGTTTCTGTCTAGGCTTACGTTGTATATGGTGGGTTTGTCTGTGTTTTTTATCTTTGGTGAAAACTTCATTCCAAATTACTATAACATGCTTAGTGAATCTAGTATAATAGTATATAAATTGATATTTTATACTTCATCCTATCATATAGAATGTTATATATCTTGCAGGCTTGGACATATATTTGCTCAATTGAAGATCTTTGTTATATCAGTATGCGTAATGATGAGACTGTTGAGATAAGTCGTCAAAATGGTGTTCCTCAGGTATGCTATACTACTTATATTGTATTTATGGTTGTTAAGAAATTTACGTGAAAAGTTATTGTTTTGTAATAAGGTTTCCAATTATGGAATATGCCTTTTTTGGAAAAGATCTTGGCTGTGTTGCATGCTGCAAGGAATTACAAATTATAAAACATGAATTTCTCTAACCGTGTATTTCACTTTTCTTCTCAAAGTTAGGTGACAAATTCTTCATGATTTAGAAAATTGCTGAGAGTAATGATATCTCCAATTATATCACAGAATACTTTTTTGAAAAGCAAGTCTAAAATGTCACTGACTAAGATGCTTATTAGGTTGTTTTTGTAATTTACTTCTATTAGACTTTTGCAAAGCTTTATTAAACTACTAGCGGTACCCGCACAGCTTTGCCCGCGGTATAAAATTAAAAGTTCATTTGTAAAATAATTGATATAGCAGAAAAAATGCTCTATTTTAGTTGTAATTCAACTATAATTCCTTCAAAGTATGATATAAAGATCTGATATGGACCCCACACTACTTAATTTTACGTGTAAATTTCTTAGTAGATGCCTTAAGTGCTAAAATAGTGCTTGGAGTGAGCAAGATAACAATTCAAACATTTGTATCCCTAGTTTGCTACGAAACAATGCAAAAAAATGTTTTACAATGATTAATCTCCTAAATATCGTCGATTTTAACATCATTCAGTGGATTTTTCGCAAAATATCGCCAACAGCGCCAAATTGAACCTAAATAAAAAAAAAAATTTTCGCCAAATTGGCGTCAAACACTTGGCGATCAAAAGCTTGGCGATATATCGCCAAGTGGTCGCGCCAATTCATATCACTTTTGTTAACCAATTCATATCACCTTGCATTGAAAACACTGATTTACCCGATAAATGGGGTAAAACACCCCCTTGGAACATTCGAATGCAAGGGAGATGCACAAAAATAAGCCAAAAGAGAAAATAAGAACAATTTTGTTGATAACAGAAACCAACAGAAATCTTACCAAAGTTTAAAAGAAGAAGAAAGTTTTCTTTCCTAGCTTAAAAAACAAAACAATACATTTTCCGAAATGAAACACTTTAAAAAGAACGATGCAATATCGCAATTGATACGATATTTGGTTAATCTGTGCTTTAGGTACCCTTTTCTCGCTAAATGGGCGATAGGCGCGCCAAGCGTGGTAACTCTGGCTATTTTGCGTAGTTGACTTTTTGAAACGCCAAGCAGGGTCCCAAAGCATCTTCACCGGGAAAAAGACAGGGTTGCCAGAGAATTGGAACAAAAAAATACTACGCCTCCTCTAAAAAAAATATTACAAAATACTACTGTTTCCAAACGTTGCCAAAATCAATGTTGCTGAAATGCGAAATCTATGAAAATGAAAAAAAAAAAAAAATCCGCCAAATCTTTTAATTAAGTCATTAGGAAATTGGAAACAGGGTTGCCAGAAAAATACTACGCTCCTTATTTGGGCCGAAAAAATACTACCGTAGAATCAAAAATACTACGTCTGGCAACGCTGGAAAAAGAACGAAACAAAAATAAGTATGAACACGTAACCATAGTAACAACTTGAAAAGTTGATTTCCGTTGATAAAATAATTCATTTTATCTCTCTTTTCAAACAAATTTTATTCGAGAGCTCAACCATTTTAGAATCGTTTGGCTTGCTTTACTGAAGGTAAGCCTTGAATTCCGGGATTCTAAAAACAATTGTTATAGCTCTCCTGATGATCGTAGAAACTTCGAAAAAACTTCATTTTGTGCAGAAAATTTCAAGCTTTCGAATGACATAAGACTTGAAAATGTGTATGAAATATTTCTTCCCTATTTTATCTAATTTCCGCTAAGAATTCAAATAGAAAAAGAACGAAATGGAATTTTTGAAAAATCGCTTCGAGGTGCAAAACTACATGCTACAAACTAATTTTGTGCCAAGTGGCATGAAAATCGACCGAACGGTTTTGGCGCTACGCGCGTAACAGACAGAAGGACAGACAGACCCACCTTCAGTTTTATTATTAGTAGAGATTATTACACTATAAATATTTTTTGAAGTAAAGCTATTCATGAAATGAAATTCTTATGAAAGTTGGGAGATCTGTCATTGTTTTGGGGAGGAGAAGTGTTGAAATAAAAAGAAAAGCTGTTGCCTTATTTGGTTCTCTCCGACTGATATTAATATCCAATTTTAGGAAAGTCATGTATTTTTGCAGTGCATTTTCACTGTATTTAAAATTAAGTAGCAGATTTACTTAGTATAATGCTTAAAAAAAATAAATATGTAATAAAAAATTTTCTTTATTTCTGTTTCTTTTAAGTTTACCCTTTACAGTGCTAAAAAGTCACAAAATTTAGTTTAAAAATATCACTAAAAACCTAGAAAATTTTAAAAAGTTTATTCTAAAAAATGTGTGAGTACAATTATCACCAAACTCTACTTTTTCTGTACATTTTAGCATGAAATGCATATAGATAATCTTGTCAGAAAAGAGAAAAAAAAAATACTTAACCTTCATTTATATGTGGCAACATGTGAGAGACTGCAGTCCTTCAATACATTTGTATTATTTTTCGTTCTTTATTTCTATGTCCTTGCAATGTATTTCAAAGCTTCAAACATAAAAACTTAATGTGTTTGTTTTTTTCTAGTATTTAAAATTCCATGGAAAACCTCAGATGCATTCTTTTGTATCATTGCTTGATGGTTATTATCGTCTAACAGAAAAATGGACTTTTAATCTATGTAAAGACTTGCCGACTCCTTCTCTTGTTAATCTTAGGGCTATGAAATGCCATGGACCTGTTGGGTATGTTTCCTTCAATCACGTCTTATTCATTTTTTTTTTAATATACATCTTTTCTTCGTTGTTGATTCAGGTGCTAGAAGCTACAGAATTTAAGCTTTCTTTTTTTTTGCATTCGTACTTTCTCACATAATACGAATTCAATGGCGGATATCTAAATAAACTAGCTTGGTCTACGATAGTAAATTTTCATATGTGACAAGTTTTCAAATGTGGAAAATTTTTAAAAGCTGAAAATGTTTTCTGCTGCAAGTAAAAACAGAGTATCAGTTTCGTGAAATTTCTAGTACTTTTGCAAAAAATGTAGCATAGGCATTGATATTTTTCATCCTATAGGCAATAATATGCTTTTGACATATAAGCAGCAATTTGTTCCAATCTATAGGTGGTGATTTGTGTTTCAGCCTATCTGAAACATTTTCGCAAATCTGCCTCTGTTTGAATTCATCTTTTTAAGCACACTCACACATATATTTATGTACTCATATATTTATGTATATATATATATATATATATACCGAATAAATTTTTCGTTTTTTATTTGCAGTGCTGTGTTTGCTTATCAAAAACTTGAAGAGAAGTGCTCCAACGAAACGGGTTGTTACATATTACGAGAAAATGAAACAATGTATGATGAATATTACATTGATGTTTGCTCCAGTGTTAGTGGGCCAGATTCTGAAAAAGTATTCACCTTTAAGATATTTAAAGATGCCAATGACTTCTACGTTCTTCAGGGATCAAGAGCCAGCTTTCCATCCATCATGCAACTATTGTCATACCATTCAAAGGAGAGTAATTTAAGCTTCACACGTTGCATTCCACCTTCAGAATATGGTAAGATTTTTTTTTTTAATTTTATCTGACTGTAAATCCTTTTTGAATGTTCTCTTTAAATACTCTATTATATAAGCCAAATGAGATTGATTCTACTTTAGTGTTTACAGCCAAATAGTTTTATGTACAATTTTTTACTACAGTAATGATAATTTTAATTGATAATACTGAATAAAATTTGTACATTGTTATCTTTAAAAATATGTGTGATCATAAGAGGAAACAATTCAACGTTAATTCACCCAAAATTGCAGAAAACTATGTACAAGTGTTTCGGGGCTTTAAGGAACCTTTCAATCATTAGCTTTTGTCAGATGTATTTTAATTCATAGAAGCTTATTTCTATTGAAAAGGGATTCATTGTAACTTTGAAACACGAGTAGGTAGTTTTGCGCAATTTAATGTAGAAATATTTCTTATTACTTTTCTGCACTAAGTTATTTTATTGTTTCTTACGTGTTATCACATTTTATGATTTGTTTTTAATATATTTACATATTTGCTGCAGATAAGACTGATTTGCTTCTGTGCCGAAAGGAAAACCAAGATGCTAATTCCCTTGTTACCAGAGGTGACTGTAGTTGTGCAGCCCAGTGTATTCCTCATGATGCAGTAGTATTCTCTAAAAATACACCTCAATTTTTTGGTCAGTTAACTGTGGTGTCTCATGGTCGCTTGCGTAGATCATGCTCCGATTCAAAATCTGTTGCAGTCAAGACACTGCGTAAAGAAACTAAAGTTACACATTTAAAGGTAGGAAAGCTTTATAAATCAAAAAAAGTATTTTATTTTATAATGTTCTGAGAAACAATTTTAACCAGTAAGAAATAGTATAGTTGAATAGTTTTTTTTTTTTTTGCATTGCTTAGTCGTTCTGCATCTTTTGCTAGAGTCATTTTTTTCATCAAACTGACAGGAAGTTTTTCTTCATGTTTTGAGTTGGAAAACTGCCTCAAGAGAGTTGTTTTACATTTTAATCAGTTTATTTGGCGAAAATAATTTTTGTAGGTGCTTTTATTAAAAAACCCATGTTATCTATTTTTAGGTGGGGGGGGGGGGGGGGGGTAAATTCTGCTGAAAATTCTCCATAAACAAATTCTTTCAAATCCCCAGTCATGGGATAGGGCTGTGATGGGAATGTGTTTTGCATACATAGGCCGCTGAATTTAAAACACGCAACTTGTTTAAAAATTTTACCACGGGCACTTCCGTGGCAGGAAAGCTAATCATACTACTCTAAGGTAATGTGACAAAAATATATTTTTAAGAATGGAGAGCATGCATGATTACAATTTTTTTTTTTTTGTAAATACATAATAAAAAATATAGCAATGAGCAATTCTAAGTAAGGAGCTGAGATATGTTTTTCCATAACTGGTTCATTTAGTTGTGAGGCAAAAGCATTACGGAGGACATGACAAGAAAAAGTTTTTCATGGTGTGAAAACTTCAAAATTTAATGCTAGCAATTGATGAGTGATATGCACTGGAAATCCTACTATAGCAGTATAATTTTCTCTGCGATATATGCCGAGTTCGCCATCTTGCCTCATGCTACAGAGATTTTCAAACTCATTTTGCTTAGTTAAATTGAGCCTCAATTGTTATATGTTACATTATTAATAAACTGTTTTCAACGTTATTTAAAGCAATTAACGAAAGTATGTAATGTAAAGATCAAACTAAGTAAATGATTTAGTTTGAACTAATGAGACTTGATTATACCATAAATGAAAATTAGATTTGTTGACTCTTCAAACAATGAATACTTGATTAACAATGGATGAATGAACCTTTCTATTAGTATTTTGATTGGGTCAGTACAGTCTCTTGTACTTTTTCTTACTAATCCATGAACAGAGATATAATCTATTGTCTAAAAATTTAAATATGACATTCTTCATCTTGCCCCACGTTTCTCTTTATAGAACTAAGTTTTAACTGCATTTTTTGTTCCATCTCAGCCCCTTCTCAGTTGTCTAGACCCTATTACTGTAGTGCCTCCTAGCACTCCCTAAATGGCTGTGATGTTAAAATTATGACTGTATTTTAAAACTGGGCTATTTTATTAAAATTTCAAATAAAATGGAAACTTTCAATGAAATGACAACTGATACATTTCCCTGGAAGTTTGTGAAAGCACAAGTCTGCAGTAGGTAATTTAAAAAAAACTTAAATTGCATTTTAGCAACATGAAAGTTTTTAAAGAATATTGTTTGATCTGTTAAAAATTTTCATTCTATTTAATTTTTCATGTTTGTTTTTACAGGAATTTTTGAGCCAGTGTGACAAAGTTTTATTTTTACAACATGATGCCATTGTGTCTACCATTGGAATGATTCTTACTAATCCTACTGCTCTCATTATGGAGTTTTTACCCATGGGAAGTTTGGACAAATATCTACAAAGGCATGAGAATCAACTCCGCCAAGTAGACCTTGTTGAAGCAGCATATCATATTGCAAGAGCTCTTTGGTATTTGGTAAGTTTTAAAGGATTAACTTGTTTGTCGGTGTGGAGTTAAATGAAAAATTAAAGTAAAATTTTTAAGCTTAAAATCCCCACTTGACATAAGTTTTAAGCCTAAGGATGAGAACTAATTCAAAAAATAATCCAAAAGCAAATCCTTCGATAAGTGTCATTATAAAAACAGATTAAATTTAATTGTTATGCAATCCAATTTTGCATTGCACTATGCTAGAGAACAGTGCACTAACAGGTTTAACGAACTTAAAAGAACTTCTTCATTTCATTGTGTGAAATACATGGATCTATCTAAGATCAGGAAAGCACTATCAGAATGATGGAATGAAACTTGTGTAATTTTTCAAGATAAATGTTTGTATTTTCGTAAAATTTGAGTGCTTAAATTTTATGCTTTCAAAAAAGACATTGAAAATTTCTATTTTAATGATAAATCTTATGGAAACTCTTAATTTTTCATGAATAAAGTAAAGTTTCACCTAACTTATCTCAATCTTTTTCATAGCACAAATGTGTTCAAAGAAGTCTGGTCATAACCTTCTATATTGATCTTGATCTCAATAATTTAACTTTAGTTCAAGATAAAATTATTTCACAAAATAAATGTTTGTTTTTTAAAATCTGATTTTGTCTGTTAATCTTCCATATGAATTAATTGTATATGAAGCTATTTTGCACTCTGGTGATGTACCAATTGAACTTTCTTTTCTAATGTAATATTTATTAATTCTTTTCTCAGCAAATTTAAATTTTCCTTATCAAAAATATGTGTAGATATTTTCCCTTCTAAATGCTGTGTTTATTTTTCAGGAAGAGAATCAGTTATGCCATGGTAAAATCAGGTGTCACAATATCTTAGTTGCATCTCACACTGACAACTCATTTAAAGTAAAGTTGACTGACCCTGGGATTATATTGTATACCGATGCAGAGTAGGTTCCTTTTCGTATTTATTTTGTCAAGGTATAATTCTGTGCCTATTATTATCACATTTTAATTTTATCATTTGAAGCATTTTCATGAGTTTTTATCCCTGTTTTGCCATTGCAATATTTTTAGGTTTAACTTAATTTTGGGACATTTCACGGTATTCGTGACATAGGGGTGTCCGTAACAAAGCTTTTTAAAATTTTTATATGTATTGAAAAAGTAAATTCTAAAGTATATGAATATCTTATTGTTTTCATAGTTCACTTTATATTATGCTTGTAATTGCTCTCAGAACATTGAAAATGCAATTTTAACCATTACGGATTCTACATTGAACAATCCATAATTTTTTATAGAACGCACTTTTCGATTAAAATTGTTCGCTATATTAGAGGTGAGCCTTTACTTTATCTGTCTCAAGTACCAGTTTTGGCTTAAAAATCGGTTTAAGCCAGATTTAAAGGAAAATTCAATGGAGAGTCCGTAACTGAAAATTGCATTTTCAATGTTCTGAGTGCAATTACAAACATAATATAAAGTGAACTATGAAAACAATATGATATTCATATACTTTAGAATGTACTTTTTCAATATATATAAAAATTTTAAACTTTTAAAAGTTTTGTTACGGACACCCCTTTGTCACAAATACTGTGAAATGCCCCTTTTGCCTTTGTTGTATATAAATACAAAATACTCTTGTTTTTGTGTTGCCAAAGTAATATTTTTTTTAACTTACTGTGTCTCATCTTAAAATTGGGATTTTTTTTTTTTTTTTTTTTTGTGTTGTCTAAAGCTTAATGTTGAAAATCTTATGTAAGATTTTTCAGTGTGTTATGTCTTTCTTAATAACTTGAAATAAATGCTTAATTTGCTTTTATTTAATAAGGCTTTTAACAGTTTAATAAATAGAAAACTTAGTCCAAGACATCAAGCAATATTTTTTTTTTAATGAAAGGGCATGCCTTTTCTATTGATTCCTTTTGGATTACAATATTATGATCCTCATCTTCATCATTTGAACACTCTCATACTCATCATTTTCTAAAAAGTACATTTTACTAGTATACCATTTGCAAATATTTTGGAAAAATACTCTGTCTTTGGTTAGGTAAGAAGCTTTATTGTTTCTCAGAAAGAATATTTTTAGTATTTTTTTATTAGAAAGTTTTTGTTTTTATTTCTTTCTTAAAATGTTGAACAGTTCTGCTGTAAGTGTAATAATACAACTTGATTTTTCAAAAATTAATGAAATGTAAATTATTTATTTCATTTCAGTGTTCATTGGCTTCCTCCAGAATGTCATAATGATTATTCCCGAGCTTCAAAGTCGACTACTGCTGATGTGTATGCATATGGGACAACACTGTGGGAAATTTTCTCCTATGGGGCTAAACCATTAAATCAGCTCTCACCAAGAGAGGTATGCTAAAAAAGATTTTTCTTTTTATTGTTTAGTAGTGTTTTAACTAGTGTCGTAAGTTTTATCAAGTAGTGTAAATCTAAAAATCAGTAGTGTAGCTCTAAAGGTTAGGGGGTTGCAAGCGTTTCTACTAATCAGAATTAGTTGACTTTGGAATGATGTCATAGGAAGGAAGGGAGATGAAAGAAACTAAGTTGTCCGGAAATAGATTTTTCACTTATTAATTTAAAATGGGTGCATTTATCTGTATTTAGCTAATTATCGACGCAAAAATTTTTTTTGAAGGTGTGAAGAATTGCGGATTAACTGTCAGTAGTTAACCAAGAGTTGACTGTATTTATAAACTTAAATTTATGAAAAACTGAGATTTCTCAAGTTTATTTAAAAAAACAAAACAGAGTTTCCATTTAACAGAACTAAAAAATGTCATTTTAATTTTAAAGTTTCAGTTGAACAAGAGAACAGGTTGAATAAGAATACACTTTTGTGCGAATAAAAATCTTATTTCAAAAATGCATATGAATATAGACTCTGAAACATATTAATCCAAAATAAATGGAGAAGTACTTTCAAATAGGTTTTCAATTAGCTAAACATTCATGGAATGTGAGAAAGTTTTATTTTGATACTTTATGTTTTAAATGTGAATTGTGGGGTATCTCAATTATTTAAAACTTTTAATCCTATGCTCTGATAATCTATAGAGTAAACTACATATTTTTCAAAATATATTCTGTGAAAAAGAGAAAAAAAAATCTCAAATTATTTGGAGACAATTCTTTTGACTTATGTTTGGTGGAAAAGCTACAAAAGTGGAATCTTGAGAAAATCTTAAGTAATTAGAGCACCTCTATTCAAAAAAAAAAAAAAAAAAAAGACTGCTATTATGTATCTGCAGAAATCTGAAAGATATCTGCAGATATTTCTGTGGATTTTCTTAGAATATAGAAAAAAAATAAGTGCTAAAAAAAATTGTTTTCTCTGGATTTTTAAAAAATAAATTCCCTCATATTTTCCCTCATAGAGTTTTGTCAATTTGAAAAACAAACCTGAGAATTTTCAGTATGTTTAAAAATAAAGGCCAAGAAGAAAAATAAATGATATTACTTTAAACTATTTAGCCTTTAATAGCTTATTGTGCAAAATACGTAAACATAACTTAAAGGTTTTTCATGCATAAATTTTCAGATCTTTATTTTCCGCTTCTTTGGTTTTTATCACTCGCATTCTGTTATATAACATATATATATATATATATCATAACATTTTCTGGATATTTTCCTGTAATTATATCTGAAACAAAATTTTTGACTTAACCATTTTACTTGCAGAACAATTTACACTTCCACTTTTGTTTTTTAGGCAAAAGAATGGTATGCAAAAGGAGGCACCCTCAGCAAGCCAAATGGTTGCCATAGAGAAATAGAAAAACTTATGTTTGAATGTTGGTTTTTAGATCATGACAATCGTAAACAGCCACAAGCAATAGTGCGGGATATCAACCAGATTCTTTATGAAGGTAATATGTTTTTAATATTATCATGTTTTCAGAACTAACAAGCACAATGATTATAATTGAATAACTTTATCATAAGTGATTTTCATATAACTAATCAAAAATATTTCAATTTTAATTTCAGGAGCTTAATGTAGACAGATTAGTGAATGAATATTTAAGCGAATTTTCAATTTCAAAAATTCATAGCTTCGTTAAAAATTGCAGCATTTGCCACATGACAGTCTTCATCAACACTTTAGATAATACACGTAATTATTTTTTAAAAAATTGGACTGCTTTTTTGGCTCTGTATCCTGTTTTATGAGGGGCTAAAATGGAAAAAAGTGCCCAAACCCAGTGAATGAACACCCCTTGCAGTGGTTACTTCTATGGATTCAGCCAAGAAAAAAGTTTTAAAAACATTTTTTTTTAATTACAAGGTATTCATTCACTGGTCGGTCTACCCTATGTTAATCCATCATCAGAAATTAGTGCTTTTCTTTATTTTAAATTTAAAATTGTATTTATGTCTTCAATGTACAGAAAATTTTGAATATTTTCAATGCCTTGTATTTCACGTGACAAAAACACTCAACCAATGAAAAAAATTCTTACAAAATAATCTTGAAATTCTATTGCATTTTTCAGTTTATAACTCGAGGAGAAGCCATTCGTATGTTGTCATTGATCCAGCAGCGACACCTATTATTCGAGATGAGGACATCACGCCTCCCTCCTTGCCTGCAAGCAGACCTCCCAAAGAGCCCGGTTTGAGCATACTGAAGAATGTTCTTAAATGGCAGTCTCCACTACCTAATGGAAATTTCTCATACAATGCTTTGTCTCAATCAACTGTTGATGGTTCAAGTGGCCAATCTGCATGTACTTTTCTTACAGATGTTGAAGACAATTCTATTTTGCACGTGAATAATATGGATTTAATTTCTGAAAGGTATGATATAATTAATCTTTAGCTCAATTGAAATATGTTGTTTTACATGGATTTAAGTGAAAGGTAGTGTTCTAATAACTGGTGAGCTCTAGTAACTGAACTGCCTTATTTTCTACTTCTACAAAAAGAAAAAAAGGAATCAAGCAGCTTTTTTTTTTCAAACACGCGAAATCAAAAACATTTTTTTAGCGAGTTTATCTTTTCTAAAAAGAAAAAAAAAAACAAGAATCAAGATTAGCTATTTTTCAAGACTTTAGTAAAATATTCATTTCAGGAGTTCATCTCTCCAAATGTAATAACTTAAATACAACTTACCTAGTGTTCAAGTCTTTTGAGAAAGTCATGCTTTTTTCCCTGTATGAGGAAATATTTGGACTAATTTAATAATTACTAGTTGAGTTTCATGTGAACCCCTTAAATTTGTCATTAAGAAACTTCTAATCGTGTACTGTTTTACATCTTTCATTATCAAATCAGCAACTTTTGATTGCAACTTGAAGATTCTTGAACATTGTGCTGTTTCAGAAACATATTGCTTAAAAAGTTGTGCAAAAATTGGAAATTGCTATTTTTAAAAAAACTGGTGTGTTGGGGGTGGGGGGGGGGGGTAATAACAAACACATTTAAAATTAGCAAATTACAAACTTTTTATCTGAGAGTAGTCTGTATTTACCAAAGCCAGCTCTAGTTGGGGCCATTTTGCACCCTTTGTTCTGCTTGGCTTTTGGGGGCAGCAAATTCCCCGATTTCTGTGCTTTTGTGCTGAAACTAAATATAGAACCTTGAAAGAAGATGGGTAAAGACAGAAGTTTAAAATTTTTGCCCAGCTTAGAAAAACTCTACATCTGGCATTGGTTTTTACAACAATTTTCGTGAAGATTTTGTTTTTCCAGTAGTAATTTTTCTAATTGTTGATCTTGTTTGACAATGGCATTTTAGCTTTTTAATTTCTTGTAACCTTATTAATTACAATAATATTTTTATTTCTGTATACTCTTAAGTTGTTTTTATAATAGAGAGCCATTCTTTGAATCGTTTTGTCTTTGCAATTGATTTATAAACTGAAACACATATCTTGTGCATAGAATTGGTTGATTTTTATCTGAATTTAAAACAAAATATCAATTTTTTAATTGTTTTAGTATAAATCATTCTATCCATGGAGCTCCGGACTCAAATGCAGGGGATCTTTTGTCATGGGTTATTGACAAAGAGCAATTGACAATTAAAGGCACTCTTGGACAGGTACTTATACAGTTTGTTACAGTTTGTTCAACACTGCTGTCAACTTTAAACTAAATGCTGTATAATTATAGTTATCATTTTTATGTCAGTAGGTTCCCATAAAATGCTATACAGTGGCCACCGCTTATATGAATCCCGATTGTTCTTAACAGTTTTGATTCAATAAAGTGAAAGTTGATACAGCTGGATTTTGTTTTGTTTTTGATGATTTGATTCATTATAGTGGCTGATTCAATTAACCACTGATTCAATTAACTGAGGGCCACTGTATTTGTGCAAGCATTATTGTTTGCAACATTAAAATTTGGCTTTTTAATTTCTGTCAACCTTATCAAGTACAACATTATTTTAAATTTCTGTATACCCTTAATTTGTTTCGTTTCTGTGACATAAAGTCATACTTAGAATCCCTTTGTAAGCATTGATGTTGGGAAATTAATCTAACATTACTGTTTCAAATTTTGATGTTTCATTGTTCTAAAACATCTTCCTTAATTCCAAACATTTTCAAAATTGCAATTTAATGAACAGCTCACTTATCTTCTTAAAATTAAAAGTTAGTTCCAACTTAATAGTTACTTTTAGTCATTTGACAAGGAAAAAATTATTATTTAACTACAGCTGATAAGTAGCGTATTACAATATTTAACTTAACTATGTTGTATTTAAGCTAAAGTTTAATTTTCAAACCTTTTCATTTGTTTTAATGGTGTCTATTTATTTAAGATGCACACCATGTAACTAGTTGAAAGTATTCCATTAAACACTAAATTTTAAACCTTAGCTGAGAAAATTGAATTAAAAATATTGAAATGTTCTAAACATTCAATTATTATGTGACCGTTGAGTGTGTTTTCAACACTTCATGTAATCCCCCTGCTATGTTTGAATGATTTAATTCTCCTTAATACTTTTTCCCTCCAGGGATTCTACGGTGAAGTTTTAAAAGCTACGCTGACTCATTGCAGTGGTTTGACTTCAGAGGAAGTTGCTGTGAAAAGAATCAAAATGACCAATCCATCCATGGAGAGTTATACAGATCTGAGACGAGAAATGGAAATTATGAAGAATTTGAGACACAAAAATATCGTTGAAATTAAAGGCCTTGTTGAAGGTAATGATAATATTTGTTTAAAAAAATGAATGTTCATAAATTTTTGTGATTTGTTGTTAATATGCATTTGTACTTTGAGATTTTTGAGCAGCTCTTTTCACTGCTGAGATATTTGGTGTTAAATACTCTTTTTTGTTAAGTTTTTAAGTATCAAATTTAAGAAACTTATGAGACAAGACAAAGGGACCAGAATCGCACAATCTGCACTCTATTCAAAGAACATATTGCTCTTGATTTTTGCCATCCAATGTGTAATTAATTTAAACTAAAAGAAAACCCTTTCTGGTCTAAAATATCCCCCCCCCCCTTTCATTTAAATCTTATTTGATATTCTTCTCATATAACACCATCCCCTAATTTTCTTATTTTTCACTCATCTTCTGTATTTATAGTGCGTTACGATGCAATCATTCTTACATTTGATTTGAATCGTATGCACTTGCATTTAAATTGGTTTTAGATCACATTATTAAGTTCATATATTTTTTGTTGAAGTAATACTTGAAACATAATGTGTTTGTAATTTGTAATAATATCAATATCAAGTTTTGTTATGTTTAAAAATAAATGAATTAATAACTGGAGTTTCTAAGCTCTTTGAAATAAATAAATCATATCCTCCCCCCTAAAAAAGAGCTCTTTTAAAGCCCTGTTTATAGCTGTAAATTTATATTTATATCATCATAAATTAAAGTGGATTTTTTTTTTTTTTTTTAAAAACTACACAGACTAGAAAAGCACTGATAAATTCTTAAAGTGAAGCTGCTGTTTTAACCTCTTAAACCAGTAGTTCTGAACCTACCCCCCCCCGGACCACATTGGGCATGTGAAGTAAATCCATCTGGCCCTTTGGTGGGTCCAATATTACAAATCCAAACTATGTTCTGGAAATTTTTATAACAGTGGTTCATTTTCTTAGGGTATTAAGAATGATTGTTGCAAATTTGGATCCAAATTGTCCGAAATTGGATTGTAGAAAACAAATAGTAACTATCCACATAAATAGAACAAAGAACATGTGTGTGTGTACCTTATACAAATCCACAGTTTACATCGGATCTGGACGAAATTTGGCAGGGAGATACTTGGGCACCCAGGAAAGATCTAAGGGTGTTTTTTGAGTGGGAAAAAAATACTGATCTGTTTGAATTTCGAACAAAGGACTTCAAATTGGGTCTATCTAGCGAAATACTTATCGGATCTTCTCGATCTTGGTCTCATTCGAGAGAACGCAAAAAATACCTTTTACGAAAGTTTCCTTCCATAGGCTTTCAAAACGACTAATTGATATCTCCACCCAGAAAAAAGATATGGGCATTTTTAAATTTAGTAATATCCATTTTAAATTGGATTTATAAAAATTGTCTACGCGAGCGTGAAAGAAATTAAATAGAGTGAAATAAATTGTTAATGAAAAAAAGGTGTTGACATTTTTTTTCCAGAACATAAATAAAGTTCTTGCTTTTGCTTTAGGCTTTTCCTGTAACGGACGGATTTTAAAAAATTTTGTCGATTGATTAATTTTTCGTACTGCGTTCTAGCAAACTATTGAATTTAATTTTATCGGGACTTTTAGACACACGCGTTACTTGACATGACATTTTTCCTCAAGATAGATCCCGTGCAGAGCTTTTCCAAGTAGCTAGTGTATTTATAAAATAAGCATGTAGTAGTGACAACAACACTTGAGTTGTAACTTTCTGTTCTTTTACATGTTTTCCCACATTATCTATATAGAAAATCTTAAATGTTATTTAATTCTTATAAGTGTTCTAAACCAGGGGATCCATCTCAATGTAAAGTGCGACCCTCAGGTAAAAAAAGATTGAGTACCACTGCTTAAAACAATTGTTCAGTTCACGAAACAAGTTTCCAAATTTCTGCCCAGTTATTGATTTTGGTTTGCATTTTTCTGCTAACTTTTAAAATTTTCTTTTTACATTATTTTCTCATCTTATTCAGCTTCTATTTGATTGATTCAGATTAGACTTTTTTAAAAATGTATTTATAGTTTAAGTAGAACATGGTATTTAGTATTTTTAATGATTCTCTCCCCACCACCTTAGTTTTTTCAGCTGTCTCTTTTCTTAAATAATATTTCCTACAGTATATTTTAAAAGATATTTACATATTTTTACAGATCCAGAAATGATGCTGGTTATGGAATATGTTGAATTAGGTAGCCTGCTGGCTTATTTGCAGTATCACAAGGACAAATTGAGTATTTCACGTCTTTTACAGTTTGCAATTGATGTTGCTGAAGTAAGTTATATTAACGTGTACTGTTTTCCTTTTGCATGATCTATGATTGCTTTTTTACAATGTAATTGTGATGAACCATTAGCATTGATTGCCATTCCTGGAAACTGATTACATTTATTTTGTAGCCCTATTGTTATGATTTGTTCCACTTTTGTTTTACATGTTAAAATTGTATTTTCCTTTTGTTTTAATTTTCAATAGTTTAATATATGTATAAAATCGATTTCTATCTTGTGAATCAAACTACACTTCATAAAATTTAATTTCTAAATCATATTATTTTTTCTTTTTTTGGTAGTTTATGTGGCATAGTATAGCTTTTTAAGCCTCCTGTAGCATAAAACCTAGTTAAATCAACCAACTGTAAGTCTTTATTTGTCTTAATAAATGATGAACTAAATATCAATGTCTACATTACCCCAGGGTATGGCATACTTGGAACTCAAACATATTGTACATAGAGACTTAGCTGCTAGGAACATCCTGGTTTCATCAGATAAGCATGTTAAAATCAGTGATTTTGGCCTCGCCCAGTTTACAGAAGATCATTATTACAGAATGAGGACTGAAAGGAATCTACCCATTAGATGGTAAGAAATTTATTGTTAACATTTTTTTTTTTTTTTTTTTGCTTTCTTTTGTGATCTTTTGAATGGATATTGTAAGGAAGCCATTTATAAAATTTTATATTTAGAGAAAGTTTATAAGTAATTTAATGCTATCATCATTTAAAATGTGCTTCCTATTTTTTCAAATAATTTTCAGATGTATATTATTTATTACTATGTAAAATTTTAAATTGTACTTTTATTTTCTAAGTTTATGTTAAAACATCTGCACAAAAAATCAGGACTGCATGAATTTTAATTTTCAGAAAAGGATTTGTATTGAAACATAGGTACTTTTTATATTATGCATGAAATTCCTGTTAAAGTTATTTGTAACTTGTTTGATAGTAACTTTAAATGACTTACACCATTGTCTTTCTGAAATTTTCAATGGGCAAACTGAAAGAAAGTCAAATGCATGCAAGAACTGTAAAGAGTGAGTGAATGCTCTCCTTGCAGAAAAGTGTAGCTGCTAGTCCAACCAACGGCATGGGAACTTGACTTATGCTGCCTTCATGCTCAACTGAATAGCAGTTTTATTTAGTGAACATTTTTTGGGTGCTCCTAGTGGCCAATATATTTAAATATATTTTGTGCGTTTGGTTCACTTAATGGATCAACTAAAGGCCTAAATCCGTGCTTAACCCAGTTTGTGAAATATTTGGCTCTGTGCCACAATGATTCTGACTTGTCCATACTGTGGTGGCCCGATCAGCAAGCTGTTGGACTTATAACTAGAGTGTCCAGAGTTCAATGCCAGCAGTGCGAAGATCTGCGGTGTTGGCCAATCTGGGACACTTTAGATATCTTTTTTGTGACTCTGTCCTACAAGTTCCCATTCCAAATCAATACTTCTGGGGGTGCTGGAGCAGGTATTGCTTGGTTCCTGGTCTGGATTAAAAAACGATGCACTCTTCAGGGCCCCATTCAACCAGTTAAACCACATATAGTGGTAGGTATGGGGAACTCTGGAGTGAGTGAGTGGGAGTGACCGATCCAGATATTTGTAACATAAACAACTATGTGCCAAGGCAGATTTAAGGAATGCATTAACACAAATACTTCTTTTTAAGGTATGCTCCTGAAAGCATCAGTGAAGGAAAATTCTCCCACAAGTCAGATGTTTGGAGCTATGGCATAACCTTATGGGAAATGTTTTCATACGGTCAAGATCCTGGAATCCCCAATATTCCTGATGCTGCGCTTTTTGATGCTTTGCAACAAGGACAACGCTTGGGACTTCCACACCATTGTCCATCATTGGTGTACTCATTGATGAGATTATGCTGGGAGAAAGAATCTCGGGACCGCCCATCGTTCAAGGAAATTATTTCAAAGTTGCATTCATTACATTCGGAGTTATGCTCGTAGGTTCTATCTCCACAGCTCTGGGAGCCATGTACCATTCTGATTTAGATGGGAGCTTCTAGTCAGTGTTCATTGTGGATACATGTACAGAACAGATTTTGTTTGATTCGTGTTATTTAAACACATTGTGATAAACTTGGTGTAGATCATTTTGCTCATATGTATTTCTATACATGTGCTCACAATTTCAAAATAATTTTATTCATTCAGTATGTGATACATTTTCTGAGATGTGATATTGTGATGCGAAGATTTGTAACAGTATGTTTGTTGAAAAATATATTTTAATCATGTTATAGCTATTTGCATGTTCACGTGTTTTTATATGACTATGAAGCTAAACCTAAATGTAGTGAGAAAATCATTTTGTACTGAGCTTTCAACATCAGATTTTCACGTGTCTTGTAATTTTAAATATATATTATTATGTAATATTAATATAAAAGTTATATTAAAAGAAAAGAGAGTAATTACATTTTAATCAATTGTTGCCCTAAAAGAATAGTATTTTACTGCAATGTGTACAGTTTATTGTCTGTTATTCAAATGACATTGGAATCTCAGTGTAATGGATTTCTGGGAACATGACCGCATGACCTTCAGGCTATTTTAATGTTATAGCTTTTAATGTACATTTTATTTTCTTAGTTTATATAAAATGAAGGGAAAATATCAGCATTTTTCGCTATTTATTTATAAAGGAGTTTAGAAAAGAAAGAATTAAAAATAATATTTTTTAAATGAATCAAAAATTTTAAGAGAAAGGAAGAAAAACACACTAGCATTCATGCATATGTGATATAGCTTAGACAGGCCACACCTCTTCATGAATGAAATAATACTGCTCTGATAAGAGTAGCATCATGGCAACAAATCAGAACTTATCTAATGATTAATGAAAACTGATGCACTTTTAAGTTTTTGTGTACTTCTAAGATATATCTATTGTTAATTATACGCCGTCTACCTTGTCCTGTTGATTGATGTCAAATGAAGAAGTAATTCATGAAAAGTAAAATAAATCAAATATTAAAATTCGTTTTCTGCCAAATGAAAATAGTTTTAAATTTTTTAATCTTATTTATTACTGACATAGTTTATAAAGAATTATTATTGAAAATCAAAAACATTTCATGTATCTTGACATCCTGGGGCCTGTATGAATAATCATAACAATGGATTCTTTTCAAAATTGTTAGCATTTCTTAATAATCTGATTTTTATGTAGTGAACTTTATTTTGGGATTATGTTTGTGTCTCCCCTTTCTCATTTTTTGTAGAACAAATCAATCATTTTGTTAATTCAAGTACTGAAAATTTCTCTGAAAAAATTGCATTGTCGACAAAGTCATTAAAAATTCATCAATGTTGAAGTCAACCATTACTTTTAAAATGACAGTTCAGTAATGCTGATGTAATGCATCTTTGCAGCATTTAAATAACTAAGCAGAACTCTTAAATTTGTTATGCTATGAGGGGCTGTCCAAATGCAGTGTCATGTTTGTTCAAAATTTTTTATTCCATCCCTTCTTTTTGTCAAAAAGTGTCACACTTCATCTTACCCTGTCACAAGTCACTCTACTTCTCATTATCATATTCATGAAAAAAAAGGCCTGGTGTCACACTTTTTACCCCTTCTCTTACCACAACATAAACTCTCTAATTTCACTAACTCGCTCCCCCTCAATGCATGACCTCATTTATGGGCAGCCTCTAACTTGTACTCAATAGCGCTAACTTTAATGGAGGTGGTGTGTGTGTGCGTGTGTTTTTTTTTTTTAGAGGGAATGAACTGCTGTTGCAAGAGGATAAGTGCTTTACTTAAGGAGTTTCTGTTTGTTTTGGGAGTGTCAATGACCAGTGTTAGAAATAAGTGGTAGTTAGTCGCATTTTGCGAGCAATAACTTTGAGTTGATACCCAAGATTTCCAACCTTATGCTCCAAATCTGACGCCTAAAGTTTTGCACCATATTGAAGACTCATCGTGTCTGACCTGAAAGATAAATATGTAAAAACAATTTCAAAATGCAAGCAAATTTGTCTTTTGCAACTAATTTTCTTTTGCATATTTTGCATGTACTGTCGGCCCCGCTTAAACGAACACTGTTGGTTCCAAGAAATATTATTCAATTAAGCGGGATATTTGTTAAAGTGTGGATTTTTAACTTTGCGTCTATGGCATGAGGAGTATTCGGTTCCAGGATATGTTATTCGTATAAGTGAGGTGTTGGTTTATCGGTTACTTGATTAAGCGGGGCCGGCAGTATTTTAGAATATGGTATTGGCGAGGTCAACATTTTAATTTAATAACTAGTTTTTATATTTAAATACATCTTCGCTTGATAATTAAATATGGCATCTAGGTTGTCTATTTTAATGCCTATAAACTTTCACTAGGCGTCATCATGAGGCCTAAATCTAAATTCTTATTTCTAATGGTCCGTGACAATTGTGAATCCTTTGAGGAATTTGTAGTCCTATATCCTTAATCATATTAAGGATATTTGTGTCGACATCAAGTTTTTGGTGGTGGACAGGGGCTTTTCCAAATCTTAATTACATTCATAATGACAGTAGCTCAATATTTGTCATTTGCAAGGCATTGATTAGTTTTTTAATTTGATACATTGTGTTTATCTTGAAATGCTATATTGCATATTGCATTTTTTTTTAGTTCATTGTTTTTTTCTTCTAAAATGTGCTTAATTTAGTGTTGTTTATTATTCAATGTTCAGAAATATCTATATATATTTTTTATAAAATAATATAACTTCTTACAAAATCATAAGATTATGTGTAAAACCTAAATGATTATTATTTTACAAATTATTATGGTTATTACTTGCAATTATTATTTTAATGGTTATTATTTGCAAGTATGAATGCTTTGAAAAACATTCAATGTGTGTTGAAAGAGTTCCTTAACACTCTGAAGATAAATTTCTATACCTGTTCCCAGTTTTCCCTGTCCTTTTGAAGAAAATTGTCTTGAATTTTCAGCATTGTAAGAAATAAACTTTGATAACTCATATGGAACTGAGGTTTCTTCTTTAAATGTGTACTTATTTGCATAGCATTCTATTCAGCATATCTATTTCTTAGTTTAAAGTGCAGAATAAACATGTATTCATAAAAAAATGGTGTTAGTAGCAATGGTGGTGATAAGGGCCCAAGGTACAGAAGAGCCCAAAGACTTGGAAGTACCAAAATGGAAATCAGCAATTACCGTATTACTCTGCATTAGTCGGCATGCCGCAAAATTCGAGGGTTACCAAATTTTCAATAGCATTTACAAGGTCCTTTCCGGCATGCCGGAAAACCGAAGTTGGAAAAAATAATAATAATTTAATACTATAACATACATATTCAACTTACAAAATAATATAAGTTCTATACTGGTGTGTTGAGTATAGGAGTATGATGTCTACACTTTTTGTCAAAATTGAATTATTGTAAACAGGTATTTCTTTGTAACATATACTACCTAACTATATTGTTTTATGGTCATTTGAACGAGAAATATTTGAATATTTTTTTAAAGAAAGTGGCATTTCACTGAAACATATGGGAGCATAAAACTGAAAAGAGATTTATCATTTTTAAGGCTTGACTGCAGATGCCACTTCTGTGCTTAGAACGACACCATGGATCATTTTATTAGTATTAATAAACGGTTTAATTTTGCAAAAATACTAAGTAACTATAGCAAGAAAACACTCTATCAAACTACCACGTTCTTTTTCATTTCGGCTACGGGAGATTCCTTGGTTGTTTTTTAAAAATGAGGTTCCTTTGTGATTAATTTTTCCTTGCAGTAATTTGCTTTGCGGTTGAACCTAAGGGGGAGGGGGATTCACTTCTGTTTTATTGCAAAATGAACCTTGAATTATACCGCATGACGGAAAACTGGCTAACGGGCTCTTCCCGTAAAATTATATGCAAATTTACGGTCAACTGAGCTAAATTTACGGTTGCGTGTAATAATTACGACCATTGCTCTTTTTTCTCAAAGAAGGGAATTGACCTTTTTTTACGGTCATTTCTACTTTTTTTACGGGGATTTCTTAGAGTGCAATCTCATTTTTTCCGGCATGCCAGCTAATGCAGGGTAATACGGTAAATATTCTTTGAAAAGGACCCTTTTAACATTTTATGGGTGAATCTGTGGGGGATTTTTTTATTAATGTAATTAAATTTTATTCTTTTTTTCTACATCAATATAAAACTTCAATATATGGTGCTGCAGCCCCCCTTTCTGATTAACCCCAGGGAAGTGGAGATCCACGGTGGGCCATTAGTCAATTTGGTCTTCGGGCACCACTCCCCTCATCAAAGTTATAAAAGTTATACTACTTCGAATCTGTGGGTCACCCAAAGGGCTGCCCCTTAGTTTTTAACTAGGTTGACATGGGCTCCCTTCGGCCCTGACCAACCCCTCACCCCCCTTTATTCTGTAAAACGTAATTCTGTAAATCTGTAAATAGCCTATACACCAGCGGCTTGAGGCAGACATTTAGCGAATGCTTAGTAGACATTTAGTTTTCAGTGAGACAATGAAGTGCTCAAGCAGCAGCTTATTTGAATGTTATTTGATGTCATGTCTTCGCAGTTACACCATGGAACTTGCTTTTGTTTCTTTTGGTTTAAAAAGAAATCAAACTATTAGTTCTGAAAAGCCATGTTGATATTTTGTGAGCATTCTTCTACAGCATACGTGAAGTTAATTTGAGCTGTCAAGAATGTGCTTCCTTAAAATAGAGTAATGAATGAAAGTAAATATTTCACTTTGTTCTACATTCCCCATTTTACTGCTGCATTTTCCTTCTTGACAGTTTTTTTAAATTACAAACTTTCTTTTGTAAATTAGGAATGGGGTTCAAGGAATCACCTCCTGCTCATTTTTTAAAATTGTAGTATTAAGAACACACTTGTTGGCAATCTTTGACGATGTTGGGAACAAGGGAGTTTCGGGAGCCCACCCTTCGAAAATTTTCGAAATTACATTCTTATAACCCTTAATATAGGCCATCTTTGGTTACATTTGGGGGGAAAATGGAGTTCAAGGAATCGCCCTGTTATTTCTAAAGGGTTTTTGCTGAAATTTTTTCAAAATTACATGGTTACATTCCTATTAATTTCATTTTGGTTTATTTATGAAGTATATCCATTGTTTACTTTTTTTATTAATTTTTGGACTCTACAATAATAAAAGGATTTCTGAATTTAGTTTCCCTATAAAATTGAAGAATAAACCAATCTTTCTCTATTTCGTTTTAAAAAGCACTTTTGATTTGAAACGGAAAACTTTATCAATGGCAGATGTGACCTTGACTTGGAGAATTTTTTAATGCTTTTTAACGAAGTTTTACATGCATTGTTTTGAGGTGAAATTATTGAAGCGCCAAGATGCAGAAGAGGGTAAGTGCTAAAATTAGTTTTGCAGATTTAGTACGAATTGTTGGTAGAAAAAGCTCTGATCTATTTTGAGTCAAAGAGATAATATTAGTAGCTCTGCTCAACAGTATGATTCAGAAAAACTTTTCATTAAAAGCCTGTCCACAGTTTAAACTTTGCACTTTTTTACTCAAAACTTAAAAAATTGCGTTTACATCCTTTTGTTTCTCACTGTCTTGAATTCTGGAAAAGAGCCCATCAGAAAGTGTAGCTTGTAGCGATTCTCAATCGGTGGTCCGGTGGACCGGCGAAAAATTTAATGCATCCCCTGAGATAGTTGAAAATTTTTTTCTAACGAAAAAAAGAAAGAAAACGTAATAATAATATCATGTGCGAGATCTTTTACGTGAATTTTGCAATTAAATTCCATAGTTTTGTCCGGATTTGTAGCGATTTTTATTACTTATGTGTAATTATTATAAGAATTACTAATCTTCTTTTCAACATTTAAATATTTTTGTCGCAGTTCTTTAGTTCCAAGTAAAGTGTTATTTCGATATTTATTGATTCATTTGTCATTATCCTTATTTTTGGGAAAAAAAGGGAAAAAAAAACATTCTCAAAAATTTTCCACTAGTGTTGGATGGTCCCCAAGTCGAAAGTTTTTTTTTAATAAAAATAAACAAACAAATAAAAAACAAGCAGGGGTTGGGAGGGGGGCTCACCAGCCATGAAAGAAAAGAAAAGTCACACGTTTTCAACGGTTATTATTATTTTTTATTTTTCTATTGCTCTCTATTGCTAAACTGCATGTTTGAATTTTTTTCGAAAGCTCTTACCTGTCCGTGGGTCAGAAAGATTAAAGAAACGCTTTCAATTTAGCTGTTAAAAGACCGATTACTGGTGTTTTTACCCTATACGTCTTAAGAGTTTTCTCTTCGATCCCCATTAGGTTTGAATGAAATCCGCCTTCAAGTTCAAGAATTGAAAATGCATTTTTCATTTTATGCAAATTTTCCTGTAAGCATTAATGTTACTCTTTTTAAATCTTCAAAAAGAGCTCTCAAAATTATTAGATGTATTTAGAGGTACGTATTTCGTTCATTATACAGTAGCCCCTCGTTATATCGCTCATTCGGATATATCGCTCTTTTCTTTTGTCTCCCCTCCCCCCAAAAAAAAAAGAACTTTTAGTTCGAAACCATTTTTGAGAAAATATTTAAGGTGCTCAGAAAAGGTCTCTTTCTCATTTATTTTGTCATCAATGAACAAAACGAAGGTTCTTCTACACGACTCTGGATTCTTATTTCACCAAAACAATAGGTTAATTTTATGTCTGTACATATTTTTTAAGACGTGCACATTGTAACAACAACCGCGGTAAGTTATATTTTTTTGTTACTTTTGACTGAAAAAAAAAATCTAATGTTCGAATAAATGAATTTTTATGTATGTGCACGTATAATTTACTTGCATGCTGGGTAGAAAACTGTTTTTAATGACCTCGGTTATATCGCGCTTTCGGATATATCGCGCATTTTTCTTGTCCCCCGAAAAGCGCGATCTAACGAGGGGTTACTGTACTAATGTAGCCAGAATTTATCTTCTGGAGGAGGTAAAGGAGTTTGGTCTTTAGAGTCTTTGCATAAAGAAAAACTATCGTATTAGTTAGGATATACAATAAATGTTAAAACCAATAACAAAGACTTATGAAAAAGCGGGGTTAGACCCCCCCCCCCCCAACCCCCGTTCTCGCTGCCCCAGTTGTTCGTTAAGACATGATTTTTTTAAATTTCAGTACGCTTATCTGGCATTTGTGAGCATTGTCGAGCCTTTTTCCTTTTCTGTTCGAACCAATGAGTATAGAATCAATTGCCTGGCTCTAAAACCATTCAATCATTGCTAGAAGTAAAGTAAGAATGTATCACGGACATTTTTTCCGTGTATATTATCAATTCCATGGAGTGAGTATAGAATCAATTCCATGGCTCTAAAACCATTCAATCATTACCAGAAGTAAGAATGTATCACGGATATGTTTCAAACTTATCAAGCTCTAGTGGTTTGCTTATGAATTGTAAATTCGACGACAAAAACTGCAGCTGATCTTTTTTTAATCGCAACAGCTGCTTTCAACACTTTTATCTTACCGGTGAAAAGATATTTATTTTGCCACGGAGAAGAAGCAAAATAATGAAAAGTCTCTAACACCTACCAAGATAAATAGCTGTAATCTGTACCACGTCCTAAAAGTTTAATTCACTGGTAAAAATAAGTTTCGTTTAATTTCATGTGAAGTCGACACTGTCTGATTCTTTTACAACGTTCTAAAATACTATTACAAGTACAATTTTCTCTGAGAAAAATAAGATTCTATAGCCGCCAAAGAATTCAAATACAGTCGAACCTCATTAAAACGAACTCTAAGAGCCCTTTGAAATTTGTTCGTCTAAATCGTAGTTCGTGTAGTAGTCTTCAAATGTAGTTCGTCTTTGCAGTAATTGGTTTTAAGCGTGTTCGACTTAACGAGGTTCAACTGTAGTACAAGAGATTAACTCATTATACTTTATTAGGTACATCTACTTCAGGCATTGCAATTACAAATTCAGGGTAAAACATTTGTAGCCTTTTTTGGAATGTTCTTTTATTGTTTAATCAGATAAATCAACGATAATTGGAACGATAATAGGTTAAATCAAAGTTCTTAAAAGTACTAACTTAGATCATACGCTGAAAAATGAAAATTACTGTACACTATTCCAATCATTTCTCTGCACAGCACTACCTCTGAAAAAATACCCACCGGTGCAGTGTGTTAGTATAATTATGAAAAATAAAAATTGGGGCATTTAAGCTGGCGGGGCGTGTAATTACAGGGAATTACCCTGCATTAACAGATATTGATAGACAGATTCAAAGTCAATCGTGTGTAAAATTCTCTATTATTGAAGCATGTGATTGTATTTTGTAAAAAGCAAAACCAACTCTTCCTAGAGCTGGATATATTTGAGAATAGAGAAGACTGCATTTCCACCCCCCTCCCCCTCTTTTTGGTGATCACTTAATCTTAAAAGCTATCAATGCTTCAAACGATTGTTTACTTTTCTTATAAGGAAATCATAAACGTGGAAAGATTACCATCTGTTTCTTCTCATCAAAATTGAAAACAAACTTCTAGCACCTTACTGATAAGTGTGTGATATTCCAGGCATCAATTAACTCAAAAAAGGAACGCTTTTTCTGGGAAATTTTTACACCGAAATTCAAAGGTGGAATATCAAAAATTCATTTCTTCAGCAAAAATCAGTTAAAATATTAATTTTGTATCAAAACTTCGTTTTATATGAGCTCTGCTTATAATTTCGTAATAGAATCTCCACTTTTGTGCTGATTCGCGATTTTGAAACAGTAATATATCAATTGAAAGAAGAAGAATAATAAAAAAGTTTGTATGGAGGAATCATATTTTGTATGATAGCTAAACACAATATTTAACAGACTATCTTCTAATTTTGATAAGAAGATTTCGACGTGCTGAGAATTGAATGATTCGATTTTTTAAATAGGGGTGAGGGAAAGACGTTTTGAGTTGTCGACAGCGAGGATTGACATTGTGCCACAGTTTCTTCTCTTTCAACCCGAACATAAATTATCTCTTCCCAAGGTCTCGGTTCATTTTATTAGAAGATTCTTGTTTTTGAGCCATACAATACCGCTATTTATTTTACTCTTCATTAACTACTCAGCATCAACATGAATAAAAAGCTTAAATTAAACGAAAAATAAGCCTGATTTTATAAAATAAATTGCTGAAATGTGGGTGATGCAAACGGAACTAAAGAAGAAAGTACATTAAAGACGTTGTTGCGAGAAAATATAACTTCCGTTTTTTGACACACTATGCATAATGATTCAGAAACAGAGGAACTTCTTATTTTTCATTTATTTATTATTTCGTGTATTGGACGTTTTATTTATTTATTTATGTTTTTGAGAAGAATTTTTCTTCAAAGAAAGCTAAAGTTCCTGGAATAAAGAGCAGATTTATGCTAAATTGAGCAAATTGCTAATGCTTGCTTTTTGTGAACTCTAAATACTTCTCAACTCTTAAGAGACCTTATAACATTTTAACTGTTACTTCCAATAATATATATTTAATAAAATGTGTTTTTACTGTCTGTACCAAATTCCATATAGTTTTTAATAAAATCATGAACTCCTGAAAATGAAATTATGTTCAAGTGTTCATTCTCTGATGAAACTGCTTAATGTGTGCAATGCGCATAACTTTTTTCTTAAAGTGTTTATATATTCCGCTTCTCATCTTAAAATTTTCTAACAAATTAAATTAATTTTCAATTTCAGAAGTTTCACTCTTCATTTTTTTTTCAGAATTTTTCGAAGTTTTATAAAACTTCAGAAGCATGATATTTAAGAATGCCCATGGTCTCGATTCCCGACTCGTGTTTAGGACACCCTCCTTCCCTTTCCAAGAAAAAAAAATCTGACTGAACTCCTGCTTGCTACAGTGAAATACATTCTAAATTCAATATCGGTGCATACATTTATTTTATTTCTTATCGAAAAAGATTATATTAGTAAACGAAACAAAAATATTGTTACAACTCTTGTAAATAGTGGTTATTTTTTTACTGAATAATTATTAATCTGTTAAATTTGCTGTTGATCCCATTAATCTTTGCTTAAAATTATCGTTGGTATGTTGTAACCTTACCTGCCTTACCTGTGAGTTGTTTTCCCTTATCTGCGCCACAGTTGACGAGAAATCACTAGGTGTCGCCAAACTTGGCGACATTTGGCGCCATTCGATCACAACTAAAATTTTATTTAGTATTGAAGGACAATCCCCTTGCAACATTAGCAACTTATAATATTCGCATTGCGAATATGTAATGTTTGTGTTATTACTGTGCTTTCGCGTAGTACGCGGTGTACAGTTGAGTGAACCAGGGCCCGATCAAGATATCACGGGGCCCTAGACCAAATACTTTTTTGGGGCCCCCTGTACTGAGGCTTTACAATTTTAGGCATAGGATAAAACAAATTTAGGAATTTACTGCAGCAATTTTAGCCATTTGGGGGCCCTAGGCCGGGCCTAGTTGGCCTAGTCAGTAATCAAGCCTTGGAGTGAACTGTGCTTGTTGATATGTGCCTAATTGCTGGATGTTTAGCAATTGTTACGTGTTCTACTCTGTAAATATCTGTAAATATTTATTGTGTTTTTATCAAGATTGAAATCATCATTTACGAAATTTTGAAGGTGAGACGGATTCGAAACAATATTTTGAATGAAAGCAAGCGAATATTCAGTGTTTTTATTCCGGGCATAATTTTAACAAAATAAATAAACAAATGAAAATAAATAAATGAATAAAATAAAGTTTAAAAAATATCCTTACCTATATTTCGCTCGAATTAGGCGATTGCCTGAAAAGCTATTTCCCCCCAAACAGACTTCACTTCACACTCTCCAGGGTCCCCCGTACCTACCACAGCTTCGTGGTTTAACCGGGATAGGGCCCTGAAGAGCGCTCTGTTCTTAATTTTGAACCAGAACCTAGGGTCGAGCAAACCCTAGGGCCCAGCACCCCCAGAGGTATCGTTTCACTTGGAGGACTTTGTGACCACGACATTTTTAACGCCTCCCAGCCACCATTAATCAAGGCGGTGGATCTTTGATCGGCTGGGTTTCCCCCAAACAGACTGACAGATATTCATTTCCCTATCTTAAAAAACACCGCCTCAAAATCAAAGGGGCAAGTGGATAAAGGTGATATGTGACAATTTTTGAAACTTACTTTTTCCATGGATGAAGGTTGATAAGTTCATCAGTATCATATCCCCTTAGTCACAAAAATGGTTGGTAACTAAGAATATGACCGCTGCTGTGATTAATTCGAATTTGAAGCTAAAAGCATTTATTGGGAGCGTTGAAATACCTAAATGTGGAGAATTAAACCTTCCAATGACTACAAAGGACCTACGAGAAATTTCTATCGTTCTTGATTTTTTGGAGGCTGTGCATTCAAAAAAAGCAACAGGTAATGTTGAACAGTCAAGCGCCCTTTATCTGCTACAGCATTTAATTGAAAAATACATAGGTGATGATCTATTGTCACAATTTCTAAAAGATCAAATAAGTTTATCAAATGTGAAAAGAAATCAAAGGCGTTATCCTTCCAACTTAATGGTTTTTTCCGCTCTTCTGTATTCGATATCCCCCCACGCCTACCGTTTTCTTAGAAACTCTGGCAATATAGTTCTTCCACATCCTACAACAATAAGGCAGCTTACATCAAATCTGAACATAAACCCCGTAGAAGAACAAGACGATACTTCCTTCTTAAAATACATATCTGAAAAATTCAAACAGCTTAAAAGAGAGAAAAATATTGTTGCATTAACGGTGGATGAAATTCACATCAAACCATATTTCGAATTCAAAGGTGGAAATTTAATCGGCATGGCATATGACAGTGAGCATGCTGCAACCAGTGCACATACATTTATGGTTCAAAGCATATTGTCTGATTTTAAAGAAGTTGTGCACATATTGCCTGTCAAAACCATATCAGCAGAAAAATTGCATGTAATACTTAAAAAAATCATATTAGGTCTCGAAAAGATTGGTTTCACTGTAATTGCAGTTTCTACTGATAATAATTCTATTAATAGGAAGACAATGTCTTTATTTGTTGATCCTCCAAACTTACAAACGCAATATCCTCATCCTGCAAATCCAGAAAGACCACTCTTTTTTGTGATAGATGTGGTTCATATACTAAAATGCATAAGAAATAATTGGTTGAACCAGAAGAACCCAGGTCAATGCATGTTTTTCCCTAACTTTGAAAATATCAATAATTTTGTGATTAAAGAACTTGAAACTGCTTCCTTTTGCACTTTAAAACAACTTCATGAGGTGGAATATGTAAATTTAGTAAAATTTGGCCACGGTTTGACGCTTAAGTCATTAAATCCAACAAATATAGAAAGACAAAATGTTAAGTTAGTTTTAAATATTTTCAATGAATTTGTAGTAGAAGCTTTGAATACTTTAGGGGAAAAACATGCATTGCCACATTTTAAAGGAACTGCAATGTATATAGAAATTATTTTGAAATGGTGGTGGATAGTAAACGTTAAAACACCAAACAAAGGCAAGCGACTAAAAAATTCTTTTATGTATCCACTAACCGATGCAGAGAATGATGAAAGGGTTTCTTTTCTGAAAGAGTTTTTGCAATGGTTGGATATATGGTATAATTCAAATTGTACAACTGGAATTTTGACAAAAGAAACTCATGGTGCCCTAACTCACTCCACTAATGCTCTTTTACAACTTTCGTCATATTGCTTAAATACTTTTAAAATGCATTATTTTTTAACAGGAAAATTTCAGACTGACTTATTAGAGGAAAGATTTGGCAAGTATAGAATGTTATCTGGATCAAATTACAATGTATCGATAGCCCAAATATTTGAATCGGAATCAAAATTGAGACTTCAAAATTATCTTCCCCTGTCTTTAAAATCCTCTACTTTTGGCAAAATTTCAGTTGACCAATTTGATGTGGAAATTCAGTTGGAAGAAACAGAAATTGATACATCGTTTAAAATTGATATTTCTGTTAATGACTCAGATTTTGAGAAAATTGAAAGCAGCATGCCTGTACTAACATATCTAGCTGGTTATTGTGTTTACAGTATTTGCAATAGGATTAAATGTGAGCCATGTAGAGAACAACTGACAACAGATCGAGAATTAGCAGTGGAAGACTGCTACAAGTTAATTGGATCTATAAATAGAGGTGGCTTACTTTTTCCCAATGCTGATGTTATTCGTATTGTAAATGTGTCATACATTGTAGCCCAAAAATTACTGTCTCCAGAACATGAAAACGAGTTTTTAAAAACATCGAAGCAGAGGAACTACATGTTTAATTTAATTTTAAAGAATTTAAATAGTTATGAAATTTTCAATGATACCGACGTTTGTTGCAATGGTCATATATCTGATTCCATAATCAAAAAAATTATTTGGGTGACAGTAAACATATTATTAAAAAATTATTGCCGTAATAAAAACGATATTGTAAAGAAAACTGCAGCAAAAAGAAAACTTCAAACTCTTAAAGAGTAGAGCTGTCATAGTTCTTTAATTAAAAAAAAGCTTGGGAAAAGATCAATTTATTTCAGTAACAGTTTGTGTATTTTAATAATTTTATTTTAAATACTTTAATAAAATTTAATAATTAAAGCGGCGGCTACTGTAGGAAAAGAAACTAAATTTTACATGTGCTCTTCTACGAAAGATTCATCTCAATGTAAGGCACGACCATTGATTTAAAAATAAAGTTGGGAACCACTGATTTCAATCAATTGATTTTTTTTTTATACTTTATGAATCTATTCTTTTTTAGCTTGAAATTCTAGAAATCCTCGTAGTTTTTAATTTCATTTGCTTTGTTCTCCACACCTGTATATATTACTAGAAAGTGTACATAAGAAAGAATGCAACTATTTGATTGCTTAAATTATGTAATAAGTTGTTAAACTTATTTTTAAAAACTCTGATTTGTCTTTTTTAAAGAAATCTGATTTTAATCAAGGAATGGAAAAAAATCTAATTTAATTTGAAAAGTATTTTTATTACTTTACTGTTATTCAATTTTCATCGTGTATAACATAACCCATTATGTCTATTTTCATTCATGCAGTTGCATTGAAATTGGTTGTACTTCACATTATGAAAACTTTTTGGTGAGGTAATACTTTAAATATGTTCCTGTATTTTTTTAAACTGTCAACGTCAAGTTTTACTACAATTTTTGACGGAAGTTTCTGGTCTTTTTCCCTTTATTTGAAAAAAATATATTATAATGATTTTAATACCGAAATCATGTTGGATTTTGTGCAACTCTTTTTTTTTGTTTTTTTTTTCATTTTATCTAAAATTGAAATTCGAAAATCAACGTTTATAAATGTTCTATTTTTTCAATTCTGATTTATGCAATTTGAAACAAGTGTCTTTCTTGCATTTCTTGAAAAAAATTTCTATATAGACGAGTTACGCTACTGAAAGCTGAGTAACTTCAAAATATTTAATTTTTTGAAACCATTCAAATGCTTCTGTTTTATGTGATGAACAATAAATATGTTAATACATAGACGTTGTGAGTTATTTTAATGATAAAATTGACATTTACTAATGCTGAAATATTTTCTTGCAAACATCCTAGTTTATGTAGTTAAAAAAAGTTTTAATTAGTTATTTTTTTTCATATGTATGCGAAATGTGCTTCTTCCACAAGAAATTTTAGGCCTATAAACAATATCATTATGTATTCATTCTATATATTTAATTTTTACTGCTAAATTTCAGTTAAGTGTTCAAACAAGTAAACAATTTGGTAAAATTTAAGCAAAGTTTAAATTTTATGCTTTCATTTCATTTGTAATAACTGAAAATTGAACGTAAATTATGTGCTGTAACATTAGGGGTATTTATTGCCACTTTATAGTTACTTGTTAAGATTCTCAGGAATTAGTAACTGATGAAACGCATCTTAGCTTTTTTAATACACATAATACACAATTATTAAATTATTAGAATGCTGCACAACGTATTACTGTTGAAAATGTAATGGTTTAAGCATACTGAAAGTTCAGAATAAACAGAAATGCTTACATTTAATTTTTACTGACTATTCAAATTCATGTAATAATTGCAAGCCCAATTATGTTTGTTTTCGCCGAAAGAGAATGCGCATCTTTTACATCAGAAAAAGTAATTTCGGATTAAAAAAGAATCTCTTTAACGGTGGATTAAGAAAGAAAATCGTATGAAATCCTCTGTATCTCCATCCGAAGACCTCTCCGCGTCGGTTTTCTGGTGATGACTCATTCCTCCTGCCGTTGGGCCTTGTAAGAAATCTCGGTGGTGTCGGTTTTACCCGTTGAGAAAAATCCATTAAAAATAACAGAACATTTTTTTTGAAAGTTTTTTCTAGAAATTAAAAAAAATGACACATATCACCTTTACCCACTTGCGCCTTCAATTTCTTTAATTTGATTTATTTTTTGCTCTTTTTTTCTCCCTTCTTGTTTTTAGCGAGATTTTTGTTATACATTAAATCAGTTCTGCATTAAAAAAATATATACAGTGAATTCTCACTTATGCGCCGCCGCCGGCCTAGGGACCAACAGAAAAAGGCGCATAAGCGAGAGAGACGCATATGTGAAAAAGCCTATTTAAAGGTCTAAAACGCAAGATGAGTTCTAATGAGAGCATGAATAAGAATGTTTCTATAGAAAAAGGACATATTACTACGGTTTGGCAATTACTGTAACGTAACTACAATGATAAAGAGAAAACAAAAATTGTAGCATACCTAATCACAAATGTCCTTTAAACGATGCATAATAGATAATTGTCCTCTCCAACTCTAGTTCATGCGGAAAAAATGCCTTCCGTGAGCAAGTAAGGCCAAAGATTAAAGAGGAAATTGAAGAAACATGCTTATTTTTTAAAGAAAATAATTTTTTTTTTTACATTTTACGAAAAATTCGGCGCATAAGTGAAATATTTATCTTTAGAGCGACGCATAAACGAATGATATTATCATTATTTTGCTATGGAATGTGCTGGGACTATTGAAAATGGTCGTATAAGTGAAAAAGGCGTATAAATGAGGCGGTGTATAAATGAGAGTTCACTGTATATAATAATAATCTTTTTAGAGAAAATAGGCTAAAACGAATACATTCGGAATTCAAGATTGAAATAAAGCCTGAGTGTTCCTTAGAAGTCACGACTTTATTATCTGACGTCACTCATTTTGTAGATGTTGTTTCGTACAACTGTTTGTTCTCAAGTCAGGTGTCGCTGTCAACAAACCCACACAAAAACGAAAAACGCTCGGAATTCATCTGTTAGTTTATTTATGCAGATCTCAAAGATAGATATTTCAATCTAAATATAACAGGATGTACCAACACATAAATATACCAACGTATTTCTGAATTTGGATAAAAATTACAAAAAAAAATGCGTTGAGCTTTGGAATTTATTTGTTTATGTTTTCAAACACATCTTTTTATTTCCAAAATGTTAAAATGAAGCATAGTGCAAAGTGACGTGACAAAACATTTCACAATTTGGGGCACTTTAATCATATTAATAAATGTATTTTATTGTAAAAAAAATATATAATGTATTTTTTTTATAACATAATCTCAAAATGCGGAGGACTTGTAAGATACATGCCAAGAAAGTTTAGTGATACCCATATCCTCAAAGTCTAGGCATTTGCAGCTAACACACAAATAGTATTCACTTGTCAATACTTTTTCTGTATTCTCCCACACAGTAAAAAAATGATGCTGTTTTTGCAGTATAAACAGCTAATTTTACAGTACTAAACTGTAAAATTACTGACTTTACAGTACTAAACTGTAAAATTGCAAAGTTTACAGTAATAAACAGTAAAATTGCTAATTTTAGAGTTTATTACCTGCATTTTACAGTTTTAAACTGGAACCTCTGCTGCCAGTATTATACTGTTGTTTTTACAGTGTAACTCAGCTAAATTTTACGGTAATAAATTAAAACTTCTAACTTTACAATAAGAAATTGTAAAATTGCTAGTTTTGCAGTTTATTACTGAATTTAACAGTTTTGAATTGGAACCTTGGCTGCCACTATTATACTGTAAAAACAACTGTTCATTTTTTGTTGTGCAGTGATGTAGTAATTTCTGCCTTGTTATAAAATCTAAGTTAGCTTTTGCAAAAAAGGAATTATATCTAAAATGCTCTTCTTCTGTTTTAATAGAGCACAAAAAATAATAATAATAAAATAAATAAATAAATAAAATAATAAAAATAAAAATAAATCAAAACTCATGATAAAATTAGCTGTGTATGTGTGCTTGGTGAGCAAAAAAAGTGACAAATTTGGTTCATTAATTGTTCAGATTCGTTTATGACATAGTACTTAATTATCAAAGCCTCAATTTTATTTAATTAATGTTATTGTTCTTTGTCAATTTATAAAGATAATAAGAGGAAATTAATTGTCCGACTTCAGTCAGTTATATGCAATATGGCAAGGAATTTTTTAAATGTTCTTGAAATAAATTTCAAAACTTTTCTTTCTCTCTTTTTTTCCCACTTTGGCAATTAAAAAGAACTTAGTGCACAAAACATTTAAGCAACTGGGGAAAAAAGCAAAACAGAAAAAAGTCTACCAGCACACGAGGAAATTACTCATAATAGAGCTTCTTGGTTTCAACCTTGGAATGACAATTTCTGAAAGACTTCAAACGGGCTGAACTTTTTCCCCGAAAGAATTCGTCACATTCTTTTTACGGAAAAAGGCAAGAATCAGTGGAAGAAATGTTACGAAATATAAACGAAAGATGGATATCGACTAACTGCAGGGGCGGCCCTAGCGGCGGACATTCCGGACCCCTGTCCGGGGCGGTAAATCTTAGGGGCGGCATTTTGGTTCGAATACCTAAAATAAATTTTTGTTTAAGAATAGAAAATACAGGGTGTCCACTCTAATCGTGGACCAACAGCTAATTTCTAAACCGTTAGAGATAAGCATATAGTTTATTTAGGAAAAAATCTCCAAATTATGAAAGGATTTTTGGGTCTATTCAATGTTTTTCAAAAAATCAAATTTTGAAAGAGTTACGAAATTTAAATTTTTATACAGCCCCCCAGTCCTATCAATCATATTTAGTAAAACATTCTTGACACTGTAACGTTTAAAACTAAAAAAAAATCACTCTTCTACGACAAAAATTGACCGAGTTATGATGTTTTGAAAAATCAAGATTTTGCATGATTTCATGACGTCATCGAGAGATCGCTCGAGGACCGTCATGCGAAATCCTTCAAAATCTTGATTTTTCAAAACGTCATAACTCGGTCAATTTTTGTCGTAGAAGAGTGATTTTTTTTTAGTTTTAAACGTTACAGTGTCAAGAATGTTTTACTAAATATGATTGATAGGACTGGGGGGCTGTATAAAAATTTAAATTTCGTAACTCTTTCAAAATTTGATTTTTTGAAAAACATTGAATAGACACAAAATTTCTTTCATAATTTGGAGATTTTTTCCCAAATAAACTATATGCTTATCTCTAACGGTTTAGAAATTAGCTATTGGTCCACGATTGGAGTGGACACCCTGTATATAAAACTGTTTAACAAATATCATTCTTTTTGTAACTTGGAATCTTGAAAAGTATGAATGTAGGAATATTTAAGTGTGTCATTTAAATGTATCCACTTCAACACTACACAGCATTTTTAGCTTTTGCAACATTGCTTATTAAAATAAACGGATCTTTAGAAACTATAATATCAACGGAGACATAAGAAAAAAAAAACAGACAGTTTTTTTAAGCATGTCCCTCCCGGACATAGTTTTTTGGAAGGAGAAAAAATCTCAACTCACCAAATGAAGATATTATTTCTACCGAATCCAAATCAGTGAAAATTTGCCGAATAAGAAATGTTTTTAGGAGGCTACAGTGTCCTCTTATTGGGGCACACGTGATTAAATATTTAGAAATTATATTGACTGATGGGAATCACGGCATATAAATGCGCTTGATCTAGCACAGAGATCGTCAGCCTATAGCTTCTGGGAACCCCTTAGGGTTTCCCAGCTCAAAATAATCCGCAGAAAATGAGAATTTTTTTTTTTTTGAAGTTTTTTTTTAGTTCTCTAAATATTCTGCAGATTTTTTTGAAGTTTGTTCCAAACATGGTTAAATTTGCTGCTGAGTTTTAAAAACTTTTCGGCACATTATTTCTTGCTGGGTTTTTGAAAATTCTAAAAGGGCTCAGCTCGTGATCAGTATTTGCTCAATTATAGTGCCAAACATTAAAATTAGTTTTTATAAACGATCAAATATTTTTCAATATTTCCAAATCATTTTTTAAAATATCCTCCTACTCAGAAAGAAAAATTATCTTGAATCGAAACTATTTTTCGCAACTGACACCTCTGAACTCTTGATAATTGAAAGAGAACAACAAATTGATGTAACTATACTGACAAAAGCGGAAAGTGCCTAACATGCAGTTTTTCTTTCGCCTTTGAAAATAAATGTCTTTAAAACTCCTTGAAAAGTGCTACAAATTTATTTCTTATCAAGTGTATGAAATGAACCATTAATTTTCCGAGCTCCCGGGATGTTACTCTCCTGATTTCTTAAGTCTTTACACCATTTCTTTCAAATCATTAAATGCATTTTTTCCCGATTGATCATGTTACATACAGTGTTGTGTTAGTCGGTGGGTCGGAGTGACAATCAAACATTAATTATATACCGAAAGCCGATGTGAGCAAGAGACGATGTGTTTTCTTTTATCCTTCCAAGCTCTTTTCGCTGTCGATTAATGTCAACGACTTGCAGAATCACAAGCACGAGCAATTTCTATTTTGATTGATTTTAATTTGCAAAAGAAGGTAAATTTTTTAAAATGTTTTTGTTTGCATAATTTTCTCCTGATATTTTTGTAGTCTTGATTACTCCTCATAAGGTCTCAAAATGTAGAATTTTAGATCACTTTTTCAAATTTTTTCTCGGGGGAGAAACCCCCGAACCCCCTGAAGTTACACATATTTTATACTCCATTTAATGTCGTCACTGCATCATTCTCTTCATTCCCATCCAGTTTCAAAAGTTTGAAAAAACATACACACATACGCAAAAGAAAAAGAGAGAAGGCAGCAGAAGCATTAAAAAGAAAAAAAACCACGAGGTTCTGTATCATAAGTTTCATGGACTACAAAAGGGGTTCCATATTTAAAACAGCGTAGGGTCAAATTCGGTCAAATCCTACTCTGAATGTAGGAGTTTACTTTGTCACGCTGTTTTTAATTCACAAAATTTATTTATTGGCTCGTATTTATCAGCATTTTTTTGTTTTCAAACGTTAATCGGGAGGAGGGGTGGCATTTTGAATTTTTGTCCAGGGCGGCAAAACTGCTAGGGCCGCCCCTGACTAACTGTAAGGGATTGTATAAGGTAAGTTTCAATCAGAGTAAGCAAGCTAGTTTATAAAGTGTATTTCTCTGTATATGCATACTATCTGCTTGTCTCAATGCTTCTTGGAGAGGAATTTTCTATTCCAATGCATGTATATTTGCAATTTGTGTGCAAAGTATGACAATACTCCTGTCTTTTCGTGACTAAATTCACTGCAAAAAATAAGTTGTTGTTTTTGCAGTATAATACTGAAAGCTTGAGGTTTCATTTCAAAACTGTAAAATCGCAGTAATAAACTAAAATCGCTGCAATAAACTGTAAAACTTGCTATTTTAGTTTATTACTGTAAAAACAGCAATTTTACTGTTTTTTACTGTAACATTAACAATGCTACAGTTTATTTCCATTAAATTAGCTGTATTATACTGTAAAAACAACAGTGTAATACTGGCAGCAGAGGTTCCAGTTTAAAACTGTAAAATACACTGTAATAAACAGTGAAACTAGCAATTTTACTATTTATTACTGTAAACTAGCAATTGTACAGTTTATTACTGTAAACTAGCAATTTTAGTTTACTACTGTAAAATTAGCAGTTTTACAGTTTATTACTGTAAAATTACTGTAATAATAGCTGCATCATACTATAAAAACAACATTCATTTTTTACAGTGTGCATCTTTGTGTTTATTAAACAATTGAAACTAAATACCGTGCACTTATCATGAAGATTTTTTTTCACAGCGTATACCGTTATGATATTTTTTGTTTCTTATCAATCCTGAATTACGGATATTATTAATCTTTAAATTTTGTATTGAGATGAATTTTAGGTATTTAAATTCATCTGTATAGGTGGGGTATATCCTGGGAAAACGTGATTTTACACACACACGAAAGAGAGAGAGAGAGAGAAATATTTTTTAATGTCCAATATGCTTGAGGAAAGCCGTGGAAGAAAGGAAAAATAACGCAAACAGCAGACAGTTTGTAACCATGATGACAAAAACAAGTCTCTCTAACAACGAGTTAGTAGACTTGGTGAGCTGAAAAATCAAGAGAAATCAACTACTATCAAGTGAAGGACAATAAGCAATTCGTTGAAAAAAATTGCATTTAGACAATTTTTAGAAATAAACATTAAAAAAAAATATATTTGAAGCAAATTATAATGACAGATGACTAGTATTTTAGCTTGTGACAGAAATAACAGCTATCAGTCATTTTTTTTACCCAAACACTAATGGAAAGCAGTAAAAAGATCCAAAGAAACAAAGTTGTTGGTAGAACTAAAATGTCCAGACGCACGAACCCTATAGTAGCTCGTTATAAAGCAGTAAAATATTCTCATTATAAGTCTGTAAATCATATAATTGGTGTCAAGATAGAATAAATTTAAAAAAAAATCACATTTGGAATATTTTTAGAAATAGTCATAAAAATACTATTTGAAATAGATCAATAATGACAGATAACTAGTAACATTTTAGTTGTAACAATGATAGAGATATCAGTTGTTTTTTTTTTTTTTCTTTTACCCAAACAATTATAGAGAGAACAGAAAAGATGGGAAGAAACAAAGATATTGGTTGAGCTAAACTGTCCAAACGTACGAACCGTATAGTAGTCCGTAGTGTGCCCGTAAAATATATAATTGTTGTCAAGATAGCATTAATTAAAAAAAAGCGCATTTGGAATATTTTTAGAAACAGCAAAAATGACTATTTGAAACGAATCAATAATAACAGACAAGTAACATTTTACTTGTAGTAGGAATGACAGCTATCAATCATTTTTTTTTCTTTTACCCAAACACTTGTAGGAAGAACGAAAGAAGAGGAAAAGAAAAAAGATATTCATAATTTAGTTCATCGCTAATTAATCCACATGCTCCAACCATATTACAGCCATCACAGTGGCTGTAAAAATATATTGTTGGTGCTAAGATGGCATTAATGAACAAAGAAAAAAAAATTTGGACATTTTTAGAAATTTAGAGAAAAATGACTCATTGAAACAAATCAATAATGACACATGACTGGCAACATTTTACTTTGCTTTTATCCAAACACTGACAGAAAGAAGAAAAAATATCGCAGGAAACAAAGATATTGGTAATTGCGCTAAACTGTGCCATACGCACGAACCGTATTATAGCCCGCAGTGAGCCCGTAAAACATTAATTGGTGTCGAAATAGCATTTATCAAAAAAAAAAAAAAAAAAGAATGCATCTGGAATATTTTTAGAAACACAGTAAAGCCTGTTAAGTTGACCACCCGCTTTAGTCAGGAGCTGAATTGGTCCTATACCATATCTATCAACCTCTATAAGTTGACCACCTGTCTTAAGTCGAGCACATTTCATTTCATTTCACACTCCAGGGTCCCCCGTAACCCGGCTGGGATCGAACCCGGGTCCCTCCGGACACGAGTTCTATGCCTTACCTATCGGGCCACCACGGCCCTTAAGTCGAGCACAAAAGAACTGCACCGAAAGTGATCAACTTATACAGGTTTTACTGTAGTAGTAAAAATGTCCACTTGAAAGGAATCAATAAGGACAGACGACTAGTAACATTTTACTTGTGGCAAGAATGACAGCTATCAGTCATTTTTTTTTTTTGTTTTTTACCCAAACACTTTAGAAAGAAGAAAAAAAAAAAGATACTGATAATTTAGGTCAGCGCTAAATTATCTACACGCTCCAATCATATCGTAGTCCGAACTGTGTCCGTAAAAATATACTGTTAGTCTTAAGATGGTATTATATGTAAAAAAAAAACATTTCGGACATTTTTAGAAACTTACAGAGAAAAATGATTCTTTGAAACATGTCATGACACATGACTAGTAACATTTTACTTGTGGTAGGAATGACAGCTGTCAATCATTTTTCTTTTAACCAATCACTTATTAGAGAAAATAGAAAGAACAAAAATGTGGAAAGAAGCAAACAGAAAAAAAAAAAATTAAAAAAAAAATTTTGGAATATTTTTAGAAATAGTCATAAAAATGCCTATTTGAAACAAATCAATAATGATGATGACTAAAACATTTATTATACTTGTTGTAGGAATGACAGCGACAGCTATCAATCATTGTTTTCTTTCACCCAAACACTTACAGGAATAAGAAAAAAAGATGGAAAGAAACAAAGATATTGATAATTGCGCTAAACTGTCCACACGCACGAACCGTATCATAGCCCGCACCGAGCATTCCACACCTGTCCAACCACCTGCCAGCTGACGCCATACGCAAGGCCTCATCTTCCCCTTCTCAGTTTCTCTTCTCTATTCAACTTTCTTTTCCAGCAGCCGCTCTTTTAGTTTCTCTGATCGTCAAATAAGTGTGCCGCCCGATAAAAATCTTGCGTCACTTTGATCATTTCTGTCCTAGGCCTCCTTGCGGGCTTTATGTGTCTTCAGGTGCGTAGTTCTTTTTGATTTTATTACCGGTGTTAAAGCCACGAGTTCTGATATTATGAGCTTTGACGTAATTTAGATTGTAACTTGAAATTAAATACGTTATGTTGTTAAAATCATCAAACATTACAGGGCATTGCTTAAATGGATTGCAATTTACTTGGCCATCCGTTTTTTCCATAAAAAAGGGATGTTTATTGTTTTAGACAATTACAGGTGTATTTAAAAAAGAAAAAATAAAGTGGCACACTTTCAAATTTGTTCTTTTACAGATAAGAACAGAAATAATCACTTAAAAAAGAAGATCTGATGTAAAATATTTTTCAATGCAGAATTTGCTTCCGTATAGCAGCTGTTTTGCTTAAAGTATTTGTTGCAGCTTTTTCTTTCTATTAAAAAATAAGGCACTCCTAATTTTCTTTATTTTCCGTTCTTTATTAAAAAAAAATCGCCCAAATAATCATTATTTCACAGAAAAAGTATGGGGGTAATTCTTTCAGTTCAGGGTAACTACTTTTAGTCACTGGTATTGATAGAATAAGCAAAAATAAATAAATAAATAAATAATAATAATAAATGAAATAAATAATGAATAATAAATAAATAAGTATATAAAAATAGCATGGGGCCAGAAAATATTTTCAGTTTCCCAACAGAAAATAAAAAAATTTCTTTTTCTTTGTCTGCCCGATTTCAAAAAAAGCGAGTTCTCGTATGATGTTACAAGTGAAGAAACTTCGGTGTAAATCCAGACTGATGCATCAGCCATTTTGGATCGCTAGTTATCCTAATTCCTCAACAATGAAAAATTTGACCTCAAAATTGCGGCTAGTTTATAAAGTGACCTTGCTTGGAGCGTTTTGTACACTTGTGATGTTTTCGACCCTGCTCTTGCAAACAAAAATATTTTTGAAAAATGGGAAACTCCCCCGCTATTCTATTGCTACATTTTTTATTTATCCATTGCCAAATTTAGCTTATGTTTGATCATAAACTTACTTTTAAACTTAGTACCGAAAATAAATTCTTCTATTCTACTGGATGCATTAAAATACTTTTCTAAATATTACGTCACTCTCCTGGCACATAAAATGCCAGGAGAGTGATGTTCCTTACACAAGGTCTGTTACCTAGATCAAGAATTATATTTGAGGCTAAGAATGTCATTTTTCTATTCTAGCACATAAATTCAATTGCATTTCAACAAATAGAATTGATTCTTTTTTTTTTTTTAAATAAATAAAATAGAAACGTTGTCCAGGAAAGTGACAGCAAACATGTTACCTCAGTTTTGATCTTCAAAATTGTAATACGAACACCAGCCAAATCGGATCAAAAAATGCTCAAGGAATACAACAAAATGATGAAAGTAAAGTGTTGCTATACAGCAGATTCAAAATTCTGTGTTTTTACCAGGGACGTCATTTCAACTTTTTCCAGGGGGGGGGGGGGAGGCAAAGGGTCCAAACGCAATGCAATTTCATCGGAAAGCATTAAAAACCACGCCCACTCTATATGTAAATACGTTAATTTCTCAAAGCCAGGGGGGGGGCAATTGACCCCCCTTGCCCCCCTAAATGACGGGCCTGGTTTTTACCCACAATAATTTAACTCGTTCTTAGTTCAGTAGCGTAACACGAAAACCTTGAGTCAAACTTTCTTCATGATGTCCTTGATTATTTTAATAATTAAATTAATTTTAAGGCTATTTTTTTTCACCTTTATGCGTAATTAAGTACTAAAAATTCAATTTATGGAATTTTGATGTAAATTTTTAAATAGTTTAAGTGCATTTGAGAAACATATTAGGACACGCCAAGAGAGTGACTTGATGGTATTTAACAATTTTCTTAGAAAAAATAAATGCGTTCTTTTAGTATGAATGGAAAAGCATCGGAAAAATTATTTCTAACAATTAAAAAAAAAAGTAAAAACGTTCTATGTCAAACAATTCCTGTACTATCCTTCCCGGGCATCATGACATTGTTAGGATTTTGAAGAATCAGCCATCATACAGTTCGGATTATTCACCATACACGGATTGGTGGTAAAGGCAAATAAGCTAAATTGGCAAGTAATAGGGTGGGTTACATTAATGATGAAATACAAAATATTAAAATAAACTTACGACTCAACTTGATGCCATTGATTCATTTTTGATGATCAATTTAATATCATTGTCAGACACATTAGAGATCCTGTACACTCACTGAGGTACGCAAGCTATCGGGAGACACATACATTCACTGACGTGCAAGCTATCGGCATCAGACTATCTTTCAACTATTTTTGTTGTATTAATTAATTAAATAAAAAATGTAATTGCTGCTGGTTTGCAAATTAACGCCGATTGGTGGATAACCGAGATTCTAATGTACGTTGCTTAACATAAATATGAATATAAATCAAATGTTGATTTACTTTACATCCAATTCGTGGTTTTGTTTTCCTTTTCAAAGATTCATATCTTTTGCTATTTTAAAACTGAGAGCGAAATAAAATATGAATGATTATTTTTACTTTAAACTATTAAATAGTAGTAGCTTTAGACTCAAAAATCGTCCGAAATTAGAAAATGTTCAACAACATAACTGTTTGCTGGCAGGTGCTATTAACTAAAGAAAGTAAATCGAAGAAAGTAATTAAAGTAAAATAAGGACTCTAACTGGTCAGCGCAGTTAGCTAATTTTACAGCAGGTCTTATAAACCCTTGGGCTTACTGGTTGTTAGTAGCAGTTGTTTTTTTTCTCATAAGTAGGCAGTTATACAGTAATTGAACTAACTGGCTGTCAGCAAATAAATAAATAAAAATAAAAGGAGGAAAAGGCGTCAGCGAAAATAATAATAATAATAACAAATTTTGAAGTGTTTTATAGCGATTCCGACTACAACTCCTTTACACCGACATCAACCAGACTCAGAATCCGTAGCTCTACTATTTAAATTTGTAATGGAAAACAAAATTTAATTAAAAATTTATTTCTTTGTTTCAATGGAGAATCACGTTTGCAAGAAAAGTAATTGTGTCTTAATAATGTCACTCTAGTTGTTCAAATACGAGTGGGAAAAACCCGAAATTTCACCTCTTGTTGTGAGTAAAAAGTCAGTCTGCAATAGGTTTCTTCTCACGCTTTTTGCATTGTTGCTTTCTCCGTGATCCGTGAATTCAGAAAATCTTCTAGAAACTTCGTCGGTTAAATGCATTCTATCTTCTTTCAATTTAAAATACAATAATATATCAATCTTTAAAAAATAAAAATTCTTTGTTCTTGCTATTTGTTCTGTTCGAAGACTTTCTTAGGCAAGAATTCAAGTGAAACACGGACGATCGCAACTCACCAATGCAATCGCAAATTCCCAAATTTGGCTAAGTTACAATCGCTACGAGATGCGATTCTAATGTAATTCGACTTCAAGTAGCGATTGCAATTTGTGATCGCCTTGAAGCGATTGCAATGGTGTTTCACGTGAATTCCTGCCTTAGTCGTAATGCTCACATTTTACTTATGTTTTTTAATTGGTGTCAAAAGCAATGTAAAATAATAATAAATAATTGCATCCGCTTTTAAATTGTTGCCAAAAACAATGAAAAATAGTAGTAATTGTAAAGTTAATTTTGTTAATAACTTTTACAAATTAATTTCGATTCTTTTTTACTCCAGCTCAGTTGATTTCTAGCAGTTCTGACTGATTTCGTTACGTTGTTACGGTTTGTTCATAAACGATGTTACACTTTTCTTCAAAGTATTTGAGCCCCCTTCTCACAAAATGTCATATATTTCTCCGTACCCCCTCCTTTCCCTTGACATAAACACTATTTTTAACCCCCGAAGCAACAAGAGGGTGGGTTATAAATTAGACGTGTCTGTGTATCTGTGTATCTGTCGGTGGCCCTGAAGTGCCTAACGAATAGACCGATTTTTTAAATTATTTGTTTGTTCAAAAAGAGAATTGATAAAGTGTGTTCTTAACTAAGTCTCGTCTCCGTATAACATTAATTTAACGAATATATTAATTAAGAACTTCAAAAAGCGTTTTTCGGGCCTTTTGCAGTGAAAATATATTTGGACATTTAAAAAACTGGTACCGAAAGAAAGAATCAATTTTCTCTGCTTTATAGAACTTGTTTGGAACTTCCTTGTTATAAAGAATTTGAGTTATAACCTTTTTTTGTGGATTTTAAATACAACTGAGACTTTATTCAAGCTTGGTAACCGATTTCATTGTTCGCTAACAAAGAAAGAAATTTCAATGAGAAAAAAAAAGTTTATTTTTTGCCAGATTCTATTTGTTAACAAATAAAATAACTTATAATTGTTTTTAGTACAAGTTTTTTAACCCATTTATGCCCAAGTTTTTTTAACACTTTTTTTCAATTTTTATCTGCTTAAAACCCTTACTTGGAATTAGGGCTGCGACATCGATGTCGATGTTTTGGAAACATCGATGTTTTTGCTAAAACATCGATGTTTTTACCATCGATGTTTGAGGGTCGATGTTTTCCCAACATCGATGTTTTGGGTTCGATGTCTTTTTCGATGTCGATGTTGTATAATCCAGCAAAAAAAGTTTGATAAAACTATGCGATATGTAGACGTATTAAGAAGTTTTCATCCTTAATCAGAAGTTTCAGTATAAATCTGTACCTCAGAACCAGACTAACGTAAGTCCATTTTCGTCATTTTTCAGTAGAGGGGAAAAACGATGTATTCGACAATCGTTTTTCCCCTCTACCGAAAAATGACGAAAATGGACTTACGTTAGTCTGGTTCTGAGGTACAGAAATATCATTGGAAAACATTTTCTATCATGATTATCGATGTTTTTCTCTCGATGTTTCTAAAACATTTCTAATTTTCTTTCGCCATTTTTTTTTTTAATTTTATTTATTTCATTATTATTCTTTATGTGAATGTTTTATATTTCAGCAAAAAAAAAAAAAAAAAAAGAAAAAATCATCAAGATATGGGGCCAAAAGTTGTATCGTCAATCAGCCGTTACACTATCAATCTCGTTAGAAGATATTTTTGATAGTAACCATCGATGCTTTGAGATCGATTTCTTTTAATGATCACTGCTTCGCGTTCGATGTTTTTTTTTCTTTCGATGTGTATTTTACACTTCAGCAAAAAGCAATAAAAATATGCAATAAAAAAAGCATCTTCAACAGATGCAACATCTATCGTATGGAAATAGTTTTTTTTTTTTAATTACTACCGATGATTTACGGTCAACGATTTTTAAACATCGCTGTTTTTGTTCTGATTTAGAAATTTTTTTCGTTAACTGTGTTTTACATTTCAACAAAAAAAGTTTCATAAAAATATGCAATAAATAAAAGTTATACAGTTAATAAGCAGTTGCAGTATCTATCTCACTAAAAAAGTTTTCTGTAATTGACATCGATATCATACGGTTTATGTTTTTCAGGAGACAAAAGATAAATCTAATTGAGTGATATAAAGATTTGCAATGTATTGGGGAATTACTCTATTACTGTACATTTAAATGTAAGTATTTTGTATAAAAAAAGATCGATGTTTTGAAACATCGATGTTTGAAAACATCGATGTTTTTTGGTCGATGTATCAATACCATCGATGTCTTAATTTCGAAACATCGATGTCTTGAAACATCGATGTTTTGCCTTCGATGTCGCACCCCTACTTGGAATGGTTTACATACATTTTATGCTTAAAATCGTTCGCCGTTGCCATATTTATTAAGTTATATAACGTCCCGTTTATGGGACACTAGGCAGTGCATGTGCGCAAAATACGACCTTACTTGACTTTTCTTTTGCAAAGTAACATTACAGAAGGCATCTGTGATCAATTTTAAGCAAATTATGTTAAAATAGTTTAGTTTTATGAAAAATAAGTTCGCAAAAAACACTTACTTTCTGTGGCTACCCATGCTGGACCGTTACTTGACTGATTTGTCTGAAAATAGTTGTCAATAAATAAACTCTGATATCCAACTAGTGGCTCTATCTGGTTTTCTCAAGAAGAAGGACTATTTAACTTGTGAAAAACAGTTTTAGAGAAAAATCATATACCCATTACAGGTTTTTTGTATGCAGTAACTAACAAGCGTTCCGTTTTTAGGCTACTGGGCATAAACGGGTTAACAGGATTTTCAATTTCCCCTCTTGATTCTGCTTTCACTGCTAGCAAATTTTACTGCATGCAATTAATTTTCCTTTTCCGTGTTTCCCGTGTTCTCCCGAGATCAACTAAATATATTTAAATTTTTTTATGCGTTCTTAACCCTGAAGTTCGTTTTAATTTGAGGTCAGCAGTCAGAGTCGAGGTTTTTTTTTAATTTTTAATTCTATCTTAGCACTTGTGTGCCTAAACATATTCTTATAAAGAATCTTGATGTCACACTTCTTGTTACCCCTTCCTTCCTTGTCACAAACTGTCACAGTTTCACGAACTCTCTTCCCCTTCATTGCATGAAATCAATAATAAACGACCATTTACGAAGAATCAGAGAGAGAGATAGAATTTTGTAATCCCCCGTGCGAAAGTAGAAATTACAGCTCATAATTCTTTTGCCTATAGAAAAAGAGAAAAATATTAATTTTTAACAGGAGGAAACTGCGAAATTATGAAACGAGGCTACAAAATTTCGAAAAGAGATTTCCTGCTTTATTTTGTCCAAAGCTGTTAATTTTTCTGCATCATAACAGCGAGATTTTTAGCTACATATTTTTGTCAAGGTCGTTGTGTCAGGAAGAGCGGGCGGAAAATGAATGAAACAAGTGCATCATTAGAGAAGAGAAAAGTACTTTCCAAAGAAATGACTGGAAAATACTATTTTATTGAATTATGTTACAATGAAGATACATTATATGATTTTTTAAGAGATTAAGAGCTATTTCCCTTTCATTTTACATTAGTCACTTAGTGGAGTAATGAATATTATATTCAGAAAGCTACATCATTATTTTTAAGGTGTCATTCCAGTCACAGGTGGTACTAAAGTTTTCGCAATATTTTTATTTTTAAAAATATAATTTTGATTTTAAAAATATCCATCGTCACGAAGGGGCTAAATTTTTTGTTACTTTTTTATTTTTGCAGTGGTGGCGAAAATTGGAGATACTTTTGAAAATTGTTTAAGCTTGTAGACTTACAGAAATACTATTTTTCACAAAATCCAAGTTCGTACACACAATTTTAAAAATAATTTAATACTGAATTTAATACAAAAAAAAATTCAAATATTTGTTATGAAAATACAGGATAGCGGCAATAATAAAAATTCGATGGCACAAGAAAGTCCCCCTGTTACAGACCAAAGCATTGTTCTTGCTTTTTCCTGCAGTAAACATGATGTCAGCTGTTCTGGTAGTTATTAATATTTGATAAGTCTAGGAACGACTAAAGGGTGTTTATCAAGTCTTGTACTAATTAAAATAAGCAAATAAATAAACAAAATAAAAAAAAAATCAAATTTTATTTTTTAAATTTTTATTTTGATCCTTCACCGTGAAAAAAAAAATATCGATCTGTATGGGGTATTTTTTTCGTCACATATAGATCAAAATAAAGGGAAAGCATATGGTGCAATACCCGGTACCAGATGAGTATGGTGAGTGAAGCAGTCCACCCACGGCTCAAAAAGTGTAGGGATTGCCTTGAGCAGTATGGTCTTGCATTTCATATTTCCGGATCACTTCTTTTCTGCTGATTATAGTGGAAGTATTCTCTCCACAAATGGCACTACCTGATTTTTCTTTCCTCCAATTGTTGAAACACTTTCTACAAGATTGAAACTTGAAAATTTAGCTTGCATCCAAGATGCTATTTCAAGGAAATTTGCCCCGAAAATCAGTGGATTTTTATCTATCCGGGATTGAAAATCAGATGGCAAAAGGTTGTTGACAAGGAGGTCAATAACTACATTGTTGATTAAAAATAAAAACTTAAAAAAAATATTTGTTAAAAAAAAAAAAAAACTCTCTAGCCTCCGTATGTATATTTACATATACGTACGTGCATGCGTGTGTGTGGTGTGTGCTTTGTACAACCTGTAATTCTCCCGAAGTTGTCAAAATTTGCTCTTCACTTTCAATTTACAGCATTCGATTTTAATAAGGAAAAGTTGGAACGAAATTCTGCAACTCTTCATGAAGAGTTATATGTTTACACCTCACTTGACACGAGTCTTCGCAGCTAAAGCTTCTCCCAGTGTCATTTTTTCCTGCCAAAACGATTCATTTTGCTCGCGCGAATTATTTCCCTGTTCCTTTAATTTCTCGCTGCTACGAGCCAATTGAATATTTTTCTGACTTTTTGACTATAAAGAGAGCGAAAGGTTAATCACAGCTATCAGTTCCCGATTTGTGCTCGTATGGGAGCTGTAAATTATCCTCTGTGTGGAAGAAAAAGATTTTATTGTTCATTTGTAGATCATATGATTTGTTTTATGATTATTGTTAGTGGCTGCTCACGTTTACTGTTGAAGAGGAAAGATAATTTTGAATTCCGCTTTTTGGGGCTGTCTACTAATTTTGTCACGCTTTGTGGAGTGGATCGTGAAATTGTGAGAGTTTATGGCAAGGGGAACGGAAGAGCTGACAAAAGGGTGACATCACGCATTTTTTAATAACAAGTTGTTTTAGAAAAATGTGTGACATGTGACAAGGGGCAGGGAGGAGGTAACAATAATTGTGCCATCACGCATTCTTGTAAGAATATGTTTCGTAAACTTGGTATGACATGTGACGAGAGGGTGGTGGTGGGGGGAGGGACAAGAAGGTTGACATCACGCATTTTTTATGAGAATATGTTTAAGAAAAATAGTGTGACATGTGACAAGGCGGAGGGAGGAGGTAACAAGAAGGGTGGGGTCACGCATTTTTTATGAGAATATGTTTGAGAAGAATAGGGTGACATGTGACTAGGGGAAAGGGGAGACACTATGTGACAATGGGGAGGGGTACACTGAAGCGTTACACTTTGTGACAAAGAGATGGAGAGGGTCAAAAATGTTAAAAAGAAATGTGATATTAAAATACACTCAATCTTACTGCATTTGTTTTCATGCGAGTTTTCCCTCCTAAACTTGTCCCCATGCAAGATTTTGAAGCTAAATATATTTCACATATTAAAATTAAATTTTCTGCAGTCACCATTTTCCCGTTTGAGTTGTACATCGTGTATGCTGTAAAATCTTTAATTTGAATTTGTGCAACACGCTTAGCATACTAAAACATGCATCTGGTTTTGTGATACTGGCTTGAGGATACCATTTAGCCTGGCCTCATCTTTTTTTGACTTTAAATACCAGAGATATATATTAAAAGCCGAATTAGAATTCTTTCACTGTTTTGGGAATGAAATCGAACTTTTGGTTCTGTCGGTATATTTAAAATATTGGTACCGATCAAAAGAGCGTATCTTCTTCGAATTCTAGCAAGGATTGGATTTTTCAGTGCTGTTGTTCTTATTCTCATGTGGATTTGTAAGGAATGTTCTTTATTCTAATGGGTACTTTAAAGAGTTTTTCACCCCACTCTAAAAGGAACTAATAACTTGTGTTGTCCTTATGCTTTTGGGAAGTCTTAAAGACTGGTGCTCTAATGCTAATGGGATATTTTAAGGAACGTTGAACTGCCAAACCTTGTTATAATTCGAGCACGCTTAAAACGAATTACTGCTAAGACGAACTACATTTCTGATCCCCTTCCTTTTATTTGTTGTTTATTGTTTGTCGAATCAGTCGAACTATGGTTAAGACGAACGTGTTTTAAAGATCCCTTGGAGTTTGTTTTGACGAGGTTTGACTCTATCTGTTTAAGCCGGGACATTGTCCTCAATTTTAAAATAATTTTTTGAGACTGTTGTCCTCTATCTAATGATAAAGGAGAAATTTTCAGGCGTTGTTGCGTATTTTATGAATGTAATTTTATTAATATAATAAAAATATTTTCATTTTAAGTGTGTAAAACTTTCGAAAATAAGATTCAGGTCAAGATTATTTTACGAAATTCACTATTTCAAAAAGAGATTCCCATACCCAATCTTTCTGTGTATTTCTTTTGATAGATTTCGTGCAGGCCAGCAGTGTTTTTTTGAGAGTAAATAGTTCCAGAAAGATTAAAAGTGGCTTTAATTGTTTTTTCATTTAAACAAGCATACAATGATGCAAATTGTCAAAACTAAATAAAAAATAAATTAATTAAAAATGACTGAAGGAATGGGTTAAAGAATGAATGAATAAGCAAACAAGTTAAAAAATAATCAAGCAAACAAACAAACGTTACAAAAAATAAATAATGAAATAAAAAGCAAAAAATATAAAGGAAAAAGAAAATTAGTAATAAATTAAAAATAATAAATAAATTATTGTTGTATTAATATTTTTTAGATTAAGTGACATGAGCATGAACTGAACAAGTGAGGATAAAATGAAGTTTATTTTTCTGAAAATTCGGCACCTATTTATTCTTTCCACAAATTTCAGTCAGAAATATCTGTGAAAAGAAAAACTGCAATTTCTGGCTTATAAATTGCATTATAGGATTGAAGCGATAAACCCATTCCCACACTGACCAAGTTCTTTCAACCTGAGATTGAATCTCTGTGAGTAAAAATACACCTACTTCTGAGCTAAATCATTTGCTGTTTCTCTTAGACGTCATGTCTGATATTTGACGCAACTTTATGCACATAAATCATACTCACGCGTCAATTGTTCTGCAGTTTCACAAAAACTACAAAAACTAGACGTGACAGTGGAAAAGAAAAAATAATGCATAAATTGAGCCACAGCTATGTATATCTGTATATTTTTTTTTATGGATTTCCATTGTGACACTTGAAAAATGCCAAATGCAATAATTTGACGTATTCGATACATTATTTTTACACCTTTCAAAATAAGAATTTTGTTTTTTACCAAAGTATTCAAAGAGAGTGAAATTTTTATTTCAAACTATTATAGGATTACTAAATTCGAATCGAAATTTATAGTTACAAATAAAACCGACATGTGTGACTGTAGTGCACATTTGATTTTTGATGGTCTGTCTAGTTCGGAATCTTGGCTCCAGATTTGAAATCTGATAACTAATTAGTCTTGAAGACATGTAAGTTTTCTTATCTTTTTCATTCAAAAAATGTGATAACTAAGGGAGAGGTCAATTTAGTCCTAATTAAAGGGGCAAGTGGATAAAGATGATATGTGACAATTTTTAAATTTCTAGAAAAAGCTTTCAAAAAAATTTGTGCTATTTTTTTAATGGATTTTTTTTCAACGGGTAAAACGAGGTCATATTCTTAGTTACCAATCATTTCTGTGACTAAGGGGACATGATACTGATGGACTTATCAAACGTTCATCCATGGTAAAACGTAAGTTTCAAAAATTGTCACATATCACCTTTATCTACTTTCCCCTTCAATTTTAAAGCATTTTATCAGTTTTGTATTTTGTTTTTCGAAACTCTATCTTTGATCAAATTGATTCCTTACGTGAAATGTTTGTCAATTTCACCTTTTACTGCCGTCCTAAAATGTCGTTTGTTAGTGAACGTTCAAAGTTCTTTGAAGTCTTGACGAAAAAAAAGGGGGGAGAGGTGGGGTATAAGTTCAACTCGTGTATCTGCGTATCTGTATGTCAGCCTGTGGCATCGTAGCTCCTAAACGGATGAATAAATTTTGATTTTTTTTTTTTTTTTTTTGACTGAAAGGTGATTTGATCGAGTGTTTTTAGCTGTGATGCCTTTGTGTCATGTTTTTTTTATAAACTTTTCGACTAACTATTTGTTTGATTTTTGAGTTTCGTTATTTTTTAGTTATTATCAAAAATGACTTAGTTTAAGATAAACTTAGAAAGATTTCTTGCAAGCTTTTTGGTTCCGTATCGGCTATTAAATTATGTAATCCATTTTCGATTGATGCATCAAAGTATATCACTTAATTTTATCGATATTGTGCAAGATAATGATATTTTTATTTATTAAAATATATTAAAATGTATCTATTAATTCTAAATAGTGTTATTCTGCGTGTTATAAGTTGACAAATGATACATACATCTCAAAACGCATTCTTAATTATTTTAGAAAAATGGAATTTCTTCAAATACTAGTTTCATTTAAACATATCAGCTTATCAGCTTCAGGACTTGTTTGTTTGGATGTCAGCGTCAGGGAACTGAAATAAACAAATGTTACTTCTTTTTGAGTAAATCTGTATTTCGGATTCATATTTTCGGAGAGATGTCCTCTTTTTTGTGCAGCATCTATTTTTAGGGAATAATAATAATAAAAAAAAAAATATCTGTCATTAAGAATCATTACCACGCTCTCAAAATTTATCTGTTCTTGTAGAATACTGTGACCTTAAATGACGCAAAGCCATTTTTCTAATTCAGCTCATTATTTTTGCTTTGTTGGGATTCTTTCTTTTCAAATTTCCATGAACAAGGCAATTTTTTGCCCTAACAATGCATCGTAAATATTTTGATCAGAGATCCCAGCATTAAGAGCTGCAACCTCCATTTTTATTTTGGTTCTGTAGAAGTTGGCTGGAAAGGAACTCATTTTGACGAAAAAAACATTTCCAAGCAATGTTTCTCATTAGACGGTCCTTGAGTTCATGGTGTACGTGACGTTGTACAGGTAAATTTTTACTGTAATGTCTGAGTTAATTCCTACGTTTTGTCCACTCAAAAGGATAACTTATTTATTGTTTTTATGATCATTATTACTATTATTATTTTATAAATGTCTTGATGGAAAAAAGGTAAAATTTTCTGCTTAACAGTGAAATAGACTATTTCTTAACAACTAACCTTTTTAACCAATTATTTTGCAGAAAATCATTTTTGTTATTAAAAAAAATCTTTTGTGGTAATCATGGATGAGTGATCCATAAACTTATATAGGCTAGTCTAAAAATGCGCCTAATATGAGTTAAGAAATAGTTTTCTATAAACTTTGTTAAAAACGCATGACTTATGTTTGATGAGTTAATCTGAGCTCATTTGTAGTAGGAAAAATACTGGTCATGATCAATCAAACTTATTTTTTGCATTTTTTTTTTTAAATAGAATGATCATTTTATAGCGGTGATATTAAAATTTAGGATTTGTTTTGTTTGAAAAAAAAAAAAAAACAGCAACAATAAAAAAAAATCTGTTGATTAGCACTTATTTTACAATAAAAATAACTTAATTTTAATCCCATGACATAATATCCTAAATTTACTACACTTTCTAAGTTATATCACCCCCTCAGTTATGAGGAATATGAGGGAGAAATGTGAAAGAGTGATTCATTGTAATAAAACTGCCATTTCCGTTTGAACAGTTATCAACAATCTGAGACTTTCTATGCTTTACCTATACCTAAATAGTTACCAATAGTAATGATAAGACATTTTAAATATTTATCTGTATTCAGTTGAGGCTGATGAGGAAGTGATGAGTTAAAAAAACTTTAGGTTCATTCTCTATCAAAGTTTCCCTCTGAGAACAATAGAACTGGAAATCACGTTACTTTATTATTATTATTATTATTATTATTATTATTTTGATACAATGTGCTGTGATGGCTACCAAAACATGCTTGTTCCATTAACTAGCTAAGTGTGCTCTCTAGTAGAAGTTAGAGGAACTTTAATAGGTCAGTGTAGAAGTGACGTAAGAAGATAGCGACAGCATTCAATAAGAATTTTACATTACTATTTTTAATAACAAATTATAAGAATATCGTGTTTATCTTCATCTTTGAACATAAAAACAAATTATTAAAAAAATAAATATTGGGATTCATACTTTGATGTTGCTAAAATTAATTCTAAAAGTTGAAATCTTGTGTGGGGACAGTATGAGGCAGTGACGAATGATTATGATTAATTTGAACTACAGTATTAATTAATTTATAAATCTCTAAATTATAAAAAATAATAAAATAAGGTCTAAACATCATATTATGCATGCCTGTTAAATTTATTTTTAAAACAATAGTAATGTAATGAGGACATTGGTTTGGCCTATTTGAAGAGAATCACTCATATTAACTATATGCTCTTTGCTATTTTGATTTTATATTTCGAAGTCAATATTTTTATAATATTTATAGTGGCGCTCAATTTTTAAAACTACAAATTAGTTTTAACGAATTGTTATTATTACTTATTCAAGGCAGTCAATTTTTAAAACTGAAAATTAGTTCGAATAAATTGCTCTTATAACTTTATGAAAAGGTTCAATTTTTAAAAATGAAGTTAGATCAAATGAACTGCTCTTACTACTGACTGAAGACGTTTCATTTTTTCAAAATAAAATATAGTTCTAATGAACTTTTCTTATAGCGTTTTGAAGATACTTAATTTTTAAAAACGAAATTAAATGAATTTTTCTCATGGCTTATTGACGACGTACAATTTCTACAACTAAAAATTACAATTAATGATTTATTATTATTACTTACTCAAGACGCTTAGTTTTTAAGTTCTAAAATTACATAGTTATTATAAATTGCTCTTAACACTTATTGAAGGTGTTTAATTTTTAAAAAGAAAATTAGATCGAATGAACTGTTATTAGTATTTATTCAAGACGTTCAAATTTTATGATGAACAGCTTTAATTAAAATGATATTTTATCATCTACACTGCCGTACAATTAGCCTATCATTTAATCATCTACACTGCCGTAAATTGCTTAGAAACTAAAGAATTGTTAATTTATAAAAAACTATTTTCAAGTTCTAAATACTATGTTTTACACAAAACTTCTGAAATTTAGTGTCCCAGCGCACTTGATGCTTTTTTGAACTGTTAATAGTGCTTCACCAGGGATGGTGATTTATTTTTTAGATGAGTATCTTTTTGCAAAGAACGATTAAAAAATAACTCGTTTCTAAGATTTTATGATCACCATTAGGATAAAAAATATTGAGTAGTAATTATCGGGCCTCATTTACATCAAGAAAAAAAAAACTGTAGAGTATATTCTATGGTTTCATATTAAATGTGCATTAAGTGCATATCTTGGAGAGTAACTTCTTTAATTTTTGAGTGCAGTTTTCTTTAACGTTTTTCAAATTAAAAGGTGGAAAAATCTAGTGATAGGAAACGCAGATAGTTAAACTAATTTCTCAAAGTGTTTTGACGATTTTTTTTTTTTTTTTGAAATTCCACTCGCATATTCATTTTGTTTTTTAGCACAAAATATTTCAAATCATTTTTAATGAGATAACACAGTATTTTATTTTCTAAACATAAATAAAATAATTTCTTCAGTATTGTGCTACTAAAATCTGACCATATGAGCTTTGAGAGAAAGAGAAAAACGACTCGAGGGCCAAAGCGATATAACTTATGACAATGCAGGGGTGCCCACTGCTCAATGGTGCAAATTCCCTCCCAAAAATTTTTCACTACCCTCTTGTGTTTTTTATTTTTATTTTTACCCCTTTTTATTTTTTTGTTTTTTAAATATTATTTATTTATATTTTTTAAATTATAAACTATTATTTTTTTTACAAAACTTTTAATTTTTTAAATGTTCGAATTATGCGCAGAATAGAATCGCTTTTCTTCCCTTCCAGACATTCCAAGCACACACACACGCACACAAAAAATAAATCAATAAATAATAATAAAGAAATAATTTAAATTAAAAAAATAATTAATAAATAATTTTTATTAAAAAAAATCAGTAAATAATTTAAACAAAAAAATAATTAATAAATAAGTTAGTTAAAAAAAATCCCAGCCAAAAACTTTGATGGCTCAACTTGCACCATAATCCCCCTTCATGGGCTCCTGTGACAACGCTAACTTATGTTTAACAGTTTTCACAATTACAATACAGTTTCTACCAGTTTCTTTCTTTTTTTTTTTTTGTTAACATTCATTATTATACCATACATAATTTTACAAATTTGTTTACACAGTGATAAATAATATTATGCTTTCATCATGCTGTTCAATTAAGTACTTATGTCCCATTCCGTTTAATAATTTTCGTAAAAACAAAAATAAATTGACAATGTTGGAGTCGCCAAACTAGCTCTACTCATTTTAGAAAACTTTTGGACAAATTCTTTTGGTGAGATATTTTAACTTAATTTTCATTTGACGAAAACTTTGGTTTTTGTAGAAATGGTCAAGACGTAAGAGTCTCAACAGTACATTGGGTACTCTGCATATCCAGAAATAAAGATGTTTCTTTTTCACAAATAATGGAATTTGCTGAACACATACTGAAAAAAGTAATATTTTAATGAATCAGTATTCTCATGCTATTAAGACGAATTGTTACTTAAATGTAACGGCAATTTTATGCATTTTAATGAGAATAATTTTTGTTCACAGGGCATAGGGTCATAAATAATTTCATTAATTGAATGATATTTGGCTTATTTTCAAAACATTAGAAAGTATAAATAAATTTCTATAGAGATAAAAAAATCGATCGCATAATCGCATCTAGTTCGAACTTGCAGCTTCAAACTTTAAGTAAATACTGGGAGAGAGAGAGATTGAAAAAACTCTTCTAGAGGGGGGAGGGGGAGGAGTAAACTTCTTATACGCTTGTAATTTATGACTTTATTTAGAAAAGCTATTTCGTCGTCTATAAATCTGTCTCGCTTTTTACATCAATTTCAAAGAACAAAAACGTTTTTCAGCGACAATGAATTACTACTTTCGCCTCTGACATTTTATTTACTCAACGTAAAAAATGTGAGAAAAGAATGTAACTGGATTTATAGGAAAGAAGCGCTAGACAAGAGCATATAAGCTAAGAACAAAGAAAAGCTGTTTTTTTTTGTTCATATTTCCTTTAGAAAAAGAGTAAATGATTATTGCAGTATTCATTGCAGTACTGTTCAGGATTTTTTCCTGAAATATTGAGATGTGATACAATTTCTTCGTTCACAAGTGCAGATAGAAGTTCACCTTCCATAGGAAGGTGGGGTGGTTATGAATGCTTTAATGTACAGCAGCGGTTTCTGACCTGAAGACGCGGCCCTCAAGAGGAGGGGGGGGGGCGCTTTGAAGAATTTCAAAAGAGGCTTGAATGTATGGAAGATAAAATAAAAAAGGAGGCAAACAATATTTTTTTGACTTTGTGGTCACATATGTTAGTACAGTACAGTACAGAATCTTTTATCTGGGAACCAAAAAACCGGAAAACCAGTAAACCGGCAACTTTTTGCCCATTTTTTAAAATATGCATTTTGCCTTTTTTTTTTTTCAAACGCCTAAATGAAAATGAACGGTTTCTTTTTCATTACCATTTTTCATAGATGTAGAACTTGAAAGGGTGAGATCCCCTGCTGTATATAACTAAGACATCACCTTCCGTTGTATTTGAAAGTTCCATGCTCTGTGACTATGCTGTTTTTATAGGCGTAGCAACGTATCTAAAAAGTTATATGGATGAGAAGCATTGCTTCTAACACATGCACATTAGTTCACGCACCCATTTTTCTGAGTTATTTAAAAACTTCTATGATTTAATACGCGTACATGAAAGTAACCTGAAGTCTGTGCCATATATTTTGCTTTTCTTGAAAAGAAATAGAAACTTTCAACTAACATTTCCCAAGAGAAAAATATGACATATTTTTTAACCTATCATATAAAGTGTAATAAGGGGAAAGAGAGGCACCCCATGTGAACAATTTCTTTCATTTCTCTATCTTTTGAAAATTAATTTAAATTTCTCAGAACAAAAGTGTCCCCAGATCGAAGAGCTTTTTCTTCGTGTCTTTTTTTTTTTTTTTTTGAGATTGAAGAAAAACAAAGCTTTATGGCATTAAAAAATATCCCTTAATTGTTCGTATGTGCTTCTATAGGGAGGCTCATTTGAAGCCTGCACTGTAAAACATGAATGTTGTGATTACAGTATAATACAGTCAATTTTATGGTAAACTAAAAATTGCTCATTTTACAGTACTAAACTGTAAAATTGCTAAGTTTACAGTTTATTACGGTGAATTTTACAGTTTTAAACTGGAACCTCTGCTGCCAATATTATACTGTTATTTTACGGTATAGTGCAGCTAAATTTTACGGCAATAAAGTAAAATTTCTAACTTTACTGTAAGAAACTGTAAAATTGCTAGTTTTACGGGTTATTACTGTGCATTTTACAGTTTTAAATTGGAACCTTGAATGCCAGTATTATACTGTAAAAACAACAGTTGATTTTTTTGCAGCGTGGGCACATATGAACGCGATGAAAAAATGCAAAACAAGAGTCATATTTCAATGAAAAACTCTTTAATCTGAAACAGAGATATATCAATTATGTTTTTGCGCGTCATGACCATCTTTCGCAAAAAGTCATTTCCCGTTTTTCTTCGAAATAATTTGTTGGCAAACTTTACTACAACCGAACCAGTGTACAGCAAAACATGGAAAAAAAAAAAAAAAAATAGCGCACCCACATGTAATTTTATATACAGGTATGTTCTTTACCCACCTGCCTTCGACGCAGCATCTGGGTCCCGCTCACAAACAACATTTGCTTTACGACCTATTTGCAAACTGTATAAAAACCTATTGTTCCGAATCGGCTCACGTGTGGCTTTCGTGGTCGTACATAGCAAGGGTGGTTTGGGAAACACTAAATATGTCAACAGCGCCAGTGAAACAAAGATAACTTCAGAAACTTTCACAAATTGTATTCATTTTTCTGTGCAACGAACGTCTGGAATTAATACAACGTGATAAGAAGAAAGTTTGATACAAAATTGCACACGTGTTCTCAGAGTAACAATGAAGCGTTTTTTCAACGTTAAAATAGACTTTAAATCAATTGGTTGAATTTTTGGTTAAATTTACGAATACGCTCTTTAGGAAAATATACGAGAAAAGCAGGGATGACCGAAGCCAGAACTTAAATTTTTGAGATGGGGAAATTCTCTGTTTGCCAAATGGAACTCGAAGTTATTCCGAACGATAGAATATGGATATGCAAACATACATACTAGGGTGGTTCACAAACCTATGGTAAAAAAAAAATTTTGTCCTAGAGGTCACGGCGGTGGCTCATTTTTTTACCTTTATCCACCCTAATATACTGCCAAAATTTCAACCTCCTACATAAATAAAAAGACGGTGCTCAAAGCGCAAACAGTTCTCCGGTTTTTGTCAATTTCAAACGTTTTTCGGTTGAGCGGCAAAAAAAAAAAAAAAAAAAAATCCGCTTGTTTGCTATCATTTTTGCTGATTCTTATGTTCAATGATCCCCTGAATCCTAATATGGCCACCCTTTCCCCCCATTGCCTCCCACTTTTCGAAAATAGCGCCCCCCTCCCCTCCTATTTTCATCAGATTTCGACAATTTCATAGATATTATTTGGAGGGGAAGGAAGCAGTATATTTACCACTAAAATTCTTCTATAGGGCTAGAGAGGTGAAAAGTTCAAAATCATGAACACTTTTCGCAAGTTAGGAGACTCATGGGGGTATTCCCCCCCCCCCTTCCGTAAAATATTTAACATTTCATCAACAACTCATTTTTCCCAGCTTCAAAATTTTACACTTATTTTCTGGTGCAACACAATAATATTGGACTGCTTCTATAACTCCCACGTCCAAAAAATATTTCAAGCTGTAAATTTTTTTCTAAAATCTTGGAAACATCGCATGTTACATATGAGTCGCACCGCAGATTTAACTCAGTAAAGAGCCTTTCAGTATTATTTATATTCATTCCAGTTATGTTCGAGTGATTACCGTGAAGGGGGAAACGGAGATCATGTTTGGATTTAGTGGGGCATATTACATAAGAAACAACAAGAATAGTGTCAGATACATTTGAAGTTCATTTTGTGCCAAGCAGTGTTGTTATACTGAAATTTGCTAGAAGTTTTTAAATAAAGCCAAAATATTTAAACTTATTGCTGTCAATTCAACTTTCTATGTATATTAATATATAGATTTTTTTTTGAGAGAGACTTTTAGTATTGAATATTTTACTGTCTCAGCAAAGATAAGTACTCAATTTTCTTCAACAGCAGGTGAAAGAAACTGCTTATTATCCTCATTATTAAAAAAAATTCAGTTAAATTCTTGAATTATTTGAACATTTTCCTCAGCAACGTTATTTACCATTATTTATTTATTTTAATTTATTTCTTTTAATTCTGTGATTGATATCATATTTGCATTCGTTGGGGCATAGGACGAAGAATGTTAGAAAATAATCTCTAGTATTCATGTTTGAAAAAAATCCAATTGTTCTGTACTACACTTGTTATATTTCACATCTTTATTCTTTTAATAACTTGTTTTTCTTTCAACTAGAATTTGATACGCAAAACTAAGTCAAACTATATGAAGCGGTATTTCCGGGCTTATAGGCCGTGGTCGATGAGAAAAATGAGTCCCAAACGTTTCGTCGGACACTGCGGTCGACATCATCAGTGAGTAGTTTGCTGAGACTGAAGTCATCAGTCTCAGCAAACTACTCACTGATGATGTCGACCGCAGTGTCCGACGAAACGTTTGGGACTCATTTTTCTCATCGACCACGGCCTATAAGCCCGGAAATACCGCTTCATATTGACGCCGGCCGTGAAAGCCTGAAGAAGTATTAAGTCAAACTAATTAATTCACCAGAAAGGTATCACAAGTACTTTAATAAAACTGTATTAGTTGTTATTTCAATTTCCAGGTCTCATAAGGTTTTTTTTCCAAGTTCAGATATTCCCAGAAGTTTTAATAGCATCTATTAGTGTTCAATCTATTTGTTGTACTGTACAGGTTATTTCTCTCATGATTAAATGAAAAATTTCTTTCTTATATAGGAACATAAATATTTTGAGGCATGTAAGAGACTGGATTTTCTCAGATACGCTCCTTATTTGACTAATAATAACTCAATTATCTCTTTGTAATCAGCAAAAGTGATCATGGATTTATCTATATATTTATAAAAAGCTCACAGTTGAAGCTTCAAACTTGTTAAAGTAATTTTTAAGTTCTATGTGCAACATTTTTTTTTTTTTTAAATTCTTTGCCAAACATTTTTTCGCTTTAAAGTTATTAAAAAGAATAGAACTTGTGAGGAATATGATGGCCAAAGTAAGCATGAAGTAAATATCTTTGCCTAAATTTCAGATCAGTTCTATGCCAGAATAGCTACAATTGTTTATTTTGTGCAATTAGTTTTTATAATTTAATTCATTCTTCTTGTGATACTGTTAGCTCTATTAGTTTAAAACTTTAAATCTTGCAATTTTTTTCTCTGCATCCCACTACTTTAAAAACATAAAAAACATTTTGCACAGTTCCTCCACAACTCTATTTCGGCAAGCATAAGTTTTGAAAATCATAGCACAACATGTAGACAAGTAGTACTGCAATCTACATTGTATGCTGCGATCTACTAAATAATCAATTGTATCAAAGGTGTTGCTATATAGATTCAAACGACGAAGAAACTTTCCAATTGTTTGAACTAATATTTATGAGTTGGAAAATGAGAATAATTGAAAAAAAAATCTCTTCCAAGAAAATGGTCTCTTTAGTCTGAAAAACTCAAAAATTGTGAAAATTACGAAAAAGCGGAAAAATGAAGGGTGTTTGAGCACCATCTTCTATTAAGAGTAGAGAGCTGAAATTTTAGGGGAGTGATTTCATACAACGTGAAAAGAGATGTTAGTGCGTTTAAAAAGGCAATATTGTAATTATGTCTCCAAATTTGCCGAACCGACGGGCAAAATTCGCCGAATGACAGCAATTTTTGGAAGGTCACAGTGATCTTCCATCGAGAGCCCTAGAATGCAATAAATAAGTAAATTAAGAAAAAGTAAATACTAAAAGAATTGAAATAGCAATAATTGTTTAAACGAAATTGGGGAAATTCTTCAATATGCGGACAACTTTTCAGATAGTGACTGTTGTATAATTTTCTCGTAGTGATGATTAAATGAGTGTCTAAAATTCACTAAGAAAAGAAAAAGGTTGAAAAGCAGTATTCAGCATTGTTGCCAAATAGTTACTCAAATTAACTATTCTATATTTACTGCTTAATTATTCAGCATTGTTGGACGAAAGTTCTCAAAAACTTCAAACTTTGTTTTTATTATTATTTAACTTATGTTTTATTCACTTTGGTAAAGTAAATAGGAATAACTGAGAAAATGCTCTTAAATTCTCAGTATTATTCATAAATTTAAATAAAACAATTAATGTAGTTAAAAGAATGTCTAGCTTTAATATTTTGTCATTACATAAAACCCGGGAAAAAGTCTAAACTTAAAGGTGAAGATTCCTGAATAACAGCAAAAATTCTCTCGAATAATTCCATTTAAAGCCATAACATGAATCAATGTTGCTATCAATGCTCGTAGTCGCTTTATTTTTCAAAATTAATGACAAACAATGAAAATATGAAAAAAAAAAAATCTTGACACTGGATAAGTTTTCTTTTCTAAAATTAATGTCAAACGATAAAATAAGTTAATACGAAACATTTAATAAATTCTGAAAAACATTAAAACGAAATTACGAAAATATTTATTTGGAACTTGGGTGGCGATTTCAGTTTTTCAACTTTTTTTTCAATACTATATATATGTTAAGACATTTAAATTCAGTTAGGAGATGCTCTGGTGCTTGGCATTATGTTTAAAACGGATATTCGATCTCGCTCTTTAATTTTCGAATACTAAGGCAGACGACCCCACCCCTTCTTATTAAACTAATCGATCTTCAGCAAATTTTTCATCTCTCCCAGGAATTTATAATTAAACCAGCGCAATTTGGTTTTGTATTCTTTTCTACTTCTTTGAAGGCCATGGTTTTGACTATAGGGAATTTTTACATTTGAGTTTTTACTTTTGTCTAGGTTTCATGCAGAGGTGAAATATTACAGCTTGACATTTCGGAAATTACATCAATTGTTTTAATTAATGTATGAATTATACTGAGCTTAGGACTCAAAAAAAAAAAAAAACATTTTATTTTAACAACGCAAACATTAAGTGTGTTAAGGTAAGATTAAAACAAAATTGAAAAAACTTCGGTTCATAACTAAATTGCAAGTTTAGAAAAGGACTTAAGTTTGAAAATTAAAATTTTATAGGATACACAAGAAAACTGATTTTCCGTTGAACCATTTGACTGATTAAATTATGTAGCTTTATTTATTTATTTTTCTTGTAAAGTTTTAGAAAACTGTGTAGGTTATAATAAAACAAAATAGTATAATTGAACAAAATTTAGTTGGAAAAAATGAAGAAGTATTCTCCGTACTTTACTTGATGCCCATATGTGATGCTGCATTTGTTGGCCACTGTAGAATGTCTTCATGGAAGACTCCGAAAGCATTCAGAAAAAAAAAAACCCCGTAAGATTGGCCTTTTTGGAAATTTGCTGTTTAATTTTATCTGACGGTGAACAAAAAGTTTTCACTACCAGCTATGAGCATTTTTCCAGTACTCATTTTTGGGTCACCTTGAAATGCAAAAAACAAAAAAATGAAACATTTATTTTGATAACATATTACTTTTCATATTGAAAATGCAACAAAGTAAAAACGTCTACGAGATTTAATAAAATATATGTTACTTGTAAAACTCGAATAAAGTTTTCCTCTTTTTGATTGAACGATTATTACTGCGTCATTAAGCCATCACATACAATTAGTTTTATTCTTTAGCGATAACTGATTTTTGTGACAAAAGCTATTTTTCAAATTTTTCTAGATTCTTAATCTGACGGGAAAGATAGCGATAATCGATCATTGTCAACTCTTTTATATGTCGATCTGAAGTGCTTGATTCAACAGCCATTCGATTTGACCATGGGACAATAGTGGGTGCGGTAAGATGATGTTTATAGTTGAAGGGGCAAGTGGATAAAGGTGATAATTTTGGAAAATCTTATTTTATACCATGGATGAAGGTGAAAAGGTAATAATTTTTTTTGAAAGCTTTTTCCAGAAATTAAAAAAAATGTCACATATCACCTTTATTCACTTGCCCCTTCAACGGTGTTGGTATAAGTGAGTTAACACAATTGAACACACACTAATTTGAATTTATATAAATCGGCAAAATTCAAATGTCATATATCACCTTTATCCACTTGCAACTTCAATTTCAAAAGCGTAGCCACTTTAAATTCTAAAAGAATAAACTTTTGATTTTTTTTTTAGATTTAGATGCGATCGATAAATAAAGTGAACATTTATTTCTCCCTTTAAAAGGGGACTGTATAAAATTATAGGCTACTGCACATTTATTTTAAAAAAAATCATCTATTTTGACAGAAATGAACTCCTAAAAAAGTGCAGTAATACAGTGAACTCTCACTTATACACCGCCTCATTTTTGCGCCTTTTTCACTTATACGACGATTTTAAATGGTCCCAGAACATTCCATAGCAAAATAATGATAGTATTATTTGTTTATGCGTCGCTTGAAAGATAAATATTTCACTTATGCGCCGAATTTTCCGTAAATTGTCAATTTTTTTTAAAATAAACATTTTTCTTCACTTTTCTCTTTAATCTTTCGCTTTTATTGCTCACGAAAGGTATTTTTTCACGTGAACAAGAATTCGGAGAGGGACCATTATCTATTATGGATCGTTTAAAGGGAACATTTTGTAATTAGATATGCTAAAATTTTTGTTTTCTCATTATCATTGCAGTTACGTTACAGTAACTGCCAAACCGTAGTAATTTGTCCTTTTTCTATAGAAACATTCTTATTCATTCTCTCATTAGAGCCTATGTTGCGTTTTAGTCCTTTAAATAGGCTTGTTCATTTATACATCTCTCTCACTTATGCGCCTTTTTCTGTTCGTCCCTTGGGCCGGCGCATAAGTGAGAGTTCACTGTATTTTAATGCACAAAATTGATTGAGTATATTAAGTGCTGTGCTGGTTTAAAAAATAACGAAAGTCTTGACAAGTTTTCATGCAATTTATTAATTTTACAAACAATATTGCTTTAAAAGCTGCGGACTGGCTTCTGCGCTAAGCTAAAAATTATTCTTGGCGATACCCTATTCAACAGTAGGGTGGGAAAACAAAAAATATGTTCAATAAAGTTGCAAAACTTGGCTTAAATAATTTTTTTTGGGTGTGAAAATACTTTAAAATAATTCCATTTAATCACTTTTAGCAAAATCATTCACAGCATTCTATTCTGCCACTCTTCAGAAACCGGGTTATTTCAGAGTCCCACTCCCACAACCAGAGGCGGACTGGCCGTAGAGGCCACCTGCCCGCGGGCAGGTGCGCCCTCCGGCCTGTGCGCCCTTGCGCCCTCAAAACGTGTGCGCCTTAGTTATTTTTAAATTTTTTCATATTTTCAAGGTTTGAAAGCAACCCCTAACAGTTTGAACATTACCCTCCCCCCCACACACACTGCCAGTGCGCCTTCAACTTTAGTAAATTACTTATTTTTTACTTTTTTCCCGTTTGGAACATGTAAAAAGTAGTCAATAAACGTTATCAGAAGCCGGTTCTTATTGTACCCCAGAAGTGATAGGTGGTCTTTAAGGGGAATCTCATCCAAAGTTAACGCCCTCCGGTCTGTGCGTCCTTGCGCCGTGAGCAAAGCCCCCCCCCCTTTTTTTTAAAAAAATCTTTACGTTCGAAGCACGGAAAGCAATCTATAAAAGATTGAAGAAAATGGTTATGCTCAATAATGTACCTGTTGTAATTAACTTTTATTTATTGCATCACAGACGTGATAGGTTGTCGGAAAGGAGGATCTTTGCCAAAAAAAATATAGCCCCTTCCAGGTTGTACGCCCTTGCTTCCTCGAACCTGTGCGCCTTCGTTTTTTTCCACCTTACGTTCGGAGGGTAGAAAACAAGGCAGTTCAGTCGGAGGGGGGGGGGGGGTCTTAATCCATAGTGAGCGCCCTCCGGCCTATGTATCATTGCACCCTCGAATCTAGTTGACTTGCGTGCCCTCTCCCCCCACACTTCTTTTAATTCGAAGCGAATGAAACAGTCTATAAAAGTTTGCTGCAGGAGATTATAATTAATAATGTGCTATAATTCACTTTAATTCATTGCCCCCCAGCCGCCCCCCAGAGGTGATAGGTAGTCTGGAAGGAGGACCTTTAACCAGAAAAAAACATCTTCCTCTGGGCTATGCGTCTTTACGCCTTCGAACCTGTGCTCCTTTAATGTTTTAATTTTTTACTCGAAGCGCGTGAAGTACTTAATAAAATTTTCAGAACAAGGTTCAAATGAATAGCGTAAAAAATAAACTTTGAATTTATAGCACCTCAAAAGGGATATGTAGTATGGTCTTAAACCAAAGTGAGCGCTCAGTGAGCGCTCTTATTTTTGTGCGTTAATCTACCTTGACTGAGGTTACGAATTCATGTGTGGGGATGTTAGTTAGATAAATCGGTTGTCAAAAGGTTCTTCAGACAGGTATTTTTATGATGTCAGAAAGCTGCATGAGTAAGCAATTGAATTGTATTGCACTGAAAAACGTGTACTACCTACAAAAATGTTTAGTTTTGCCTAAAATAAAATTAAATAATGATTTACTGAATATTGTGTTAGTTGATTGACTGACTCCTTATTTTCATGAGCATTTTAATAGTAAGCGGATCATCAAAACATCAGTAAGTAAGTAAAAATACAGCAGATAACCCTTAAACCGCTGAATCTATATACAAGGGTGTCCACTCCAATCGTGGACCAATAGCTAATTTCTAAACCGTTAGAGATAAGCATATAGTTTATTTAGGAAAAAATCTCAAAATTATGAAAGGAATTTTGGGTCTATTCAATGTTTTTCAAAAAATCAAATTTTGAAAGAGTTACGAAATTAAAATTTTTATACAGCCCCCCAGTCCTATCAATCATATTTAGTAAAACATTCTTGACACTGTAACGTTTAAAACTAAAAAAAAAATCACTCTTCTACCACAAAAATTGACCGAGTTATGACGTTTTGAAAAATCAAGATTTTGCATTGTTTCATGACGTCATCGAGAGATCGTTTAAGGGACCGTATGCGAAATCCTTCAAAATCTTGATTTTTCAAAACGTCATAACTCGGTCAATTTTTGTGGTAGAAGAGTGATTTTTTTTTAGTTTTAAACGTTGCAGTGTCAAGAATGTTTTAGTAAATATGATTGATAGGACTGGGGGGCTGAATAAAAATTTAAATTTCGTAACTCTTTCAAAATTTGATTTTTTGAAAAACATTGAATAGACCCAAAATTCCTTTCATAATTTGGAGATTTTTTCCTAAATAAACTATATGCTTATCTCTAACGGTTTAGAAATTAGCTATTGGTCCACGATTGGAGTGGACACCCTGTATATTATAAGCACACCATAACTCTTTATAAATCGCACAACTTTTCGAAGGTAAACAATAAATTGAAAAAAACAATTTCTGTATTTTAAGCACAACAGCTAATATGTAACCATTTAGTGCAGGATGAAGCTCTGTTATGAAGCCCATTTATTTGTGAATAATGGTTAAAATTGCATTTTATTTAAATCTACTTACGTGTTCCATGGTGTGCATTATAACGATCGTTTATTATTTTACAAGATCGGTTTCAACACAATGAGAAAGGCTCGCAAATTATGAAAATTATTATTATTTTTTTTTTCAAACTTCTGAATTCACATGAGTTATCTGACTAATGAGAGACAAGTTTGGAAAGTACTAGCAATGGTTTTGGAGGGTTTAACTCATAACAGTTAGGTCAGATTCTTAATTTGTTTAAGAATACAGAATCTAGTATTTTTAAAATCGTTTGAGACAGAAATCACAAATAAGTAATGCAATTTTTGTTAAGCACCAGAGGACAAAGAAATTGTAGCTAAAGAAGTAACTTTAATTTTTTAATGAAAATAAACGCGTTTAAAATGGCACGAGATGTATTACTGTGAACAGAAAGTTTTATTTATTGGTGTATTATTTTAAAGGATTTCATCTTTTTAGCCTTAAATCAATTTAATAAAGATGATTTTATCTAGATTTTGCTTTTATTACTATTTACGCTTTATTGGAGACCCTGCATGAGAGTAAGTAAAAGATTTCCGTAAAACATTTCAGAATATAACACGCTCGTAAAAAGTATAACTTTCATTGAGAAATGATAGAAATAAACATCGTCATTGTATATAATACTATCTGTTTTCTCAGGCATTGCACGGTCTACCGTGAAAATAAAAGTTTTGCCATAAGACGCATGTTCACCAATCAGAATCAAATAAAAGAAAAAATTGTGTACAATTTCACGCCAAAGTGAAGGAATAGCTATTTCAAAATTTAAATCGAGACCTTATCGGGTTTTTTTAAACACACCTATCGGAGAGATAGGTGTGTCCTCCATATGAAATTTCTGAGTATTGAAAAACCTTTGTGACAAATTTGGCAAAGATCCGACTGAAACTAATTGTTGTTATTTCCCCAATATAATCCTACGAAACTGGCTAACCAGGCAGGATGACTCAAAATTTAAATTGACCTCTTTGGATTTTTTTGAGTTCCGATGTTCCGAAAATCTTCAATGTGAATTTCTGAGCAGCAAAGGACTTTAGTACGAAATTTGGTAAAGATCCGGCGCAAACTGTGGATTTTTATAAGCAGCATACTCACCCACACCGAAATATTCACACCCATTTATTATGCAGGTTTAACTTATAATTTAACTACGGTATACTCCCAATTATCCGCGCAATTGGGTGGCACGGGTATCGCGGATAACGAAAAAAGGGTAAAAATAAGTGATAAAAGGATGATAAAAATTGTGTTTTGCTTAAAATTAATCATATTTTGTATAAAAAGTGTTACAAACAATGAAGATAGGAACAGGATTACACATTTGTGTTGTAAGTTCTGAAGCACATACAATCTATAAAGGAATAGTAGTGCGACAAAGCACTCTTCTGTAACATATATTATACCAAACTTAATTTTGCTGTAAAAAAAAAAAAAAAAAAAAAAAAACGAGACCCTTGCGGATAATTGCCGCAGAAAATGATTGTGTGTGGGGGGGAAGGGGGTGCTATTTTGAAGTGCGTCCTTTGGAGGTTTGGGTTAGCGCCCTCATGGGGGAGCCAGTCCGCCCCTGCCCACAACCACGGTCGGGTACAACCGGACAAGTTACTTGAAAACGGGACTGTTCTGTTTAGAACTGGACGTATGGTCAGAAAAATAGGCAGTACCTTTTTTCTAATAACTGTATTGTGAAGTTTTGCCCTTAATAATTTTGTAAAGGATATTTCTTCTCCTACAATAAATAGGGATGTTTTATTTTTTTTAAAAATTAGTCTGTCAAGAAGGATGATTGTTTTCGACTGAAAGTTCTGATGATCATACATTTAAAGAATCGAATATTTGAACGACGTCTTCATGAAATTTAAAATTCCTTTGTGATAAAATGAATTGTTTATCAAACTGTATTCATGCTTCTTGAAGTGACATTAAGATAGTCTAACAGATTAAAACTTACATAAACTGATTAAAAAGAAAAAAAGAAAAACAACATAGTTGCTTTTCGGAAAACATTTGGATTCTGTGATTACTATTATTTGCTATTAGTAATAAATAAATAAATAAAAAATAAATAAATAAAATTTCGAAACAGTTCATTTTTTCAGTTTGATTTTTTTTTTTTTTTGTGAGCAATTACGGTTTTCTCCATTAGAAATCTGTGTTTGAAAACGATAGTGAATCCAATAAGATGAGATAAAAATCCCACTGTTAATTAATTTATTTTACTGCTTAGTCAATAGTGCAATTGAAGAGCTCGGTGCTAGAAGGAGACAGCTCCAGATTTGAAATTTTTTTTCAGAAATCACTAAAAATAATTGTTTTGAAAACTTATTTTCAAGAATTTTGTTATGAAATTTAGTATTATGTTGGAATGTACCTCTATGAAAATACTTCAGTTGACATTTTAATAAAATATAATGTTACCTATTGAAGTCGTCCCGTTCTTGGTTCAAGCACATATAATAATATAAACGCTTTTTGCATTTTTAATAATAATGCGAATAACTTTTGGTTCCAATAAGCTAACGAGTCGATCCTTATGATAAAAAACACATAATTATCGAAGTAATGAATCGAGCTCATAATGAGTTTCCCCTAAAACATAGCCTGTTAAAGCTTCTCATTTTTTAAATAACTTGTCGAATATTAGTAGAAGAAGTCTCGTTCTTGAACGGAATGAAAGTTAGGCATTCGTTTTTGTGATTTTCCACCAATTTGAAAGCATATCTATGTTTTTAAAAAGTTTTCAAGTACATTTTGCGTCCGACATAAATTTACACCCATCCAGTTTTACAATCAATAAATGATACTGCGAATTTGATCCTCTCTCTCTCTCATATATATATATATATATATATATATATATATATATACATAATGCACATTTATTGATTTTTAAGATTATTACTATATGCTTCCTTTGAACTTGTGAAATCAGTCTTAGACTAAATACTTTTAGCAATTGTATCTCATTGTCTTAAGCTGCATTTTTTTTAATGCTCTCTGCACTTTCAACAGATTAAATTTATTTATTGATATTTTTCTTATCTTCAAAGTTATCGACGTTTAAATAGCTCTTTATCATCGACAAAAGTAAAAATAATTATTCACATATCATCACCGCGGAAGCAGAAAGAAAAATTTCTGTTTCTGAGGAAACATTTACTTCTCCAAGCAGTATTTGTTATGATTTAAGTTGCAATATCTCAATGCTACGTACGTCACAGTTGATCATGTAATCATCGAACGATAAGGTTGAGATAAGAGTACGTTACGTACTGCTCCTTTCTAATAGAGATATCGACAGCAGCATGTGTCAAAGGCAAAGTGACGCATTAACATTTAAAATCTGAAGAAAGAAGGAGTTAAGTACAAATTTTTGTCGAAATTGGTATTGAAAAATTATTCAACAAAATGTGAAAATGTCTTTTGTATCATCTTATACAAACTCGCAGCTAAATAATTTTATAAACCTTCTGTTAATGAGGCAATATGATGTTATCAAGGTAAGGCACATTTTAATTTCAATGTAGAAACTAGGGATGCACCGATAAGCAAATTGGCCGATTACCGATTAATCGGCTGAGCCGATTAGTGATAAGGATAATTGTTTTCTACTACCAATTTTACCATCACTGTTTTTTATCTCTTATACAATTCCAAGTTTAGAAATAGTAAGTAATTTATTTCTGGGAGAAGATTTTTTTTTCCATTTTCGTAGTTTTCACAAAATAACTTCAATATTTCATCAAATTTCTTAGAACCAATTTTCATATTAGTGTCAAATATATTATTAACACATTGTTAGTTATGTTAATTGGAAATAATTCATAAAAAAAGGAGGGGAGGGGAGTGTGTGGTGAACACTCCAATTTAGGAGTACTTTTAATTCATATATTTTAGTAATTAGTAGCAATTTAATTTAATACTTTAATTCCTTGAAAATTAGAGGTTATCTGAAAGCACTGTGCTAAGGAGAAAACTCGCCACATGAAAAATGTTGCATCATTGTCATGTCTATGTATATTTATTCAAAGTAGGAGAATTAATTAAAAAAAAACTTCATATCAACTGTGAGGATTATTATTACTGTTAATAAAATTATTCATCATAGTTTCCTAGTGAAAGTATACTTTAAAGAATAATATCTGAAAAATATTTTTCAGCCGATTAATCGGCCTGATTTTGCCGATTATTAATAATTGGCAAAGTGGGCAATTAAGGCCGATTAATCGGTGCATCCCCAGTAGAAACTAAAGATTTTACTTTCCTTTTTCCTTTTCTCTTCTTTTTCCTTCTCCCTTTTCTCTCTCTGTTTTTTTTTTTTTTTTAGAAAATCAATACACTTTCTCAATATTGATACTCTTCAAAAAAACAAGCTGTTGTTTTTATACTATAATACTGGAAACAGAGGTTCCAGTTTAAAACTGTAAAATGCACAGTAATAAACTGTAAAATTAGCAATTTTAGTTTATTACCATAAAATGAGTCATATTATACTAAAAAAACAACATTTTATTTTTTGCAGGGTAGTCAAAATTCCAAGGAAAGTATTTAACTGCAAAAGATAAAAGTTTCTGTTTTTCTGCATTAAGGGTCAAATTTGTAGCGAATTTGAGTGTTGTTGGAAAACAAAACTATCAATTTTAATGTTTATTCACTGCGAAACTGGGTAGATAGAAGATGCCAGACTCGAAACATACTTGGTAACTCTTTAAATAATAATATGCTTACTAAGCTGGTGGAAAGTCACAAGAATGAGTGCCTAACTTCAAAGAAAAAAGAATAAATTTGTATCATTGATTTGACACAAGGATAGCTAACCTTTTTGGGAAGAGAGCTACTTTTCGGAGAAGAAAAGTTCTGCTTACCGCTGTCATTTTTATCAACATGCTAAAAAGTATAAAATAGTGAAAAAAAAAAAATGTTATTAAAGGGCATCTTACGCATAGTTACTTATTTCAGCACATGAGTAGTGGAAAAGCTTAGTACAGGAAAAGCTCATCGCTTTTAAACTCTCAATAATATTATTTTGTTAAACTGTGTATAAAAGGGTCAATAACAGCAGAGTAGTTTAGTTGCTTCCCACAAAGAGCTTATTGTTGGATAAGTTGTCTCAGAAACTAGTTGGAGAAAATCAAGCTCTTCTGCAACATCGAAATTATGATTAGTGTCAGTAGCATATATAGACCTAGGTGCGCTCCCCCGCATGATTTGTAAGTGCGCCTTCCACCCCCCTAGTAAAATATTAAAAATATTTTCCCCATGTAACTCATAGTGCTATTTTCTTCGATCTTCGGCGTCAAACCTCTTGCGCCCCCGGCGCCGCACAGAGGCTGCGGGGGCGCTATATACGCCACTGATTAGTGTAACACACAAATATACGAACTTGTGCATTGTCTGCAATGCCAGTTTTGATGCAAAGTTAATAAATATTTGAAGTACTGTAGTTAAAAAAAAAGAGTGCGCGCACCTCTTTGCCCAAGTAATTTACGTAACGCACGAGAACTATATTTCTAGATAAAGTTATTATTCTGCCCTATTGTATTTAGAATTAATGTAAATTAATTACAAGCAAGATTTAGAAAGTTTTTTAGAGCTCCTCAAAACGGTGTTATCGTTGTGGTCGGTATTGAAATGTACTCCTGTCAGTTTGGCTGGCTAGCTACACTGCACAAAAAGAAAAAACCTTGTTTTTACGGTACAATACTGGCAGCAGAGGTTACAGTTTAAAAATGTCAAAGCACAGTAATAAATTGTAAAACTAGCTATTTTACAGTATATCACTGTAAAACTAGCAGTTTTAGTTTATTACTGTTAAATTAGCAGTAATAAACTAAATTACTCTCATTTACTCTCATTTTGACTTAATTGACTTTTTACAGAAACTTGTTTAGACTCAAAATTTTACATTAGAGGAATTTTTGTGTCTGATTCAATTGTATAGCTTCCCCTCTACTTTCGCGCGGTTACTTATTCGGAAAAAAGTGAACATAAAATATTCCTGTTAAAAAAAAAAAAAAAAAAAAAAAAGTAAAAATGAACATTTTGAAAAATGACTTTTTTTTCCCCGAATCAATTTTCTATAATAATTTTTTGCAATGGTAAATTCTATGTTTAAGGATAAGTCTTAACTTATTCTTAATTAAATATGATTTTACATTTTATTCAATTTTGAAACTAAAATCAGTTTTGTGAAAGTATTCTTCCTCTATAGGAGAAAAAAGCTTGAAGATTAACCCATTAAATGCCTTGACATTTTTTCCCCAAAGATATTTTGTATGCTGGTTACAAACAGTGTTTAATGGACAGGAAAAATAATAAAAAAATATTATGTAAAAAATAATTGTTTTATTAAGGAAAGAAAAATCGTCATTTAAAAGTTATGATAGACCCCAGAGGGTACATACTTTTTTTCCAAAATTTTTTTTTCTGCCTACGATATAATATTTAAAAAGATATTTTATAAGAAGACATAAAATCAGCAATCAACATAAACTGGGAAGATAGGAATAACTTTGAAAACTTTTTTTTCTTGAGATTGTGAACGATGTAATTTTTGATAAAGATAATATTAAAACTGCTACAGAACACATTTTACAATGGTTATGTGCTGCAATCTGTTAATAACGAATTGAAACAATACCAAGGTACTAATTGAACACTATTATTTGGTTGAAATGTTCATTTTGGGGAAATTCAGACCATTTTTTGAACCGTCCCTAAAAAGGGACGATAGGCATTAATGGGTTAAAATTAAAATAATTTTAAATTTGGCTAGGGAAGAGTTGGGGGCAGCTCAGCTTGCAACTAATTATGGTCAAATGTGTATAATTTAAGGAATTTTGGTAGAAAAATGAGATTAAATTTACTACTGATTTTCCGCTATTTAGTTTGCTAGAGTGCATTTCCTGTGATCGATGGTTTTGAAGGAATATTATGGGGAAGGGTTGAATCTGAAGCTTGAAAAAATATCATACACAAACAAAATATTTATGCTCATAATGTGAAATGTAAATAACTATTTTTTGAATTTATGCAAAATATTTTTGTTAAAATACTCAACTATAGCAAGTGCACGCAATCTTAGCCAAAGATCGCTGTTTTTTTTTTGTTTTTTTTTTGAAAAAAGGAACAAGCTTCATTTTCAATGTCAGTGTATTTATTATAGCCAGTTTATTTTGTCTATGCGATAATAAAAATATTCGCCTTTTACAACCGATTGTTCTTGAGCTCTTGGACATAAAAAATGATGTTAACAGATGAATTGAAAGATATTGTCTTCACTTGGGAGCTTTTATCACATTAGTACGAAAACCTTTTCTTCCTCATTATCGGAACAGTCATCAAGTGCAATAAAAAATGCAATTCATGAAATCTGATATTTGGCAGAGTTCACGCTCGTTAAAAAACCATAATAAAAATTAATTTCCTCAGTTTAGTGAGCGAAATAAAGCGCATTGCGTAGCGCAGAGATTCCCGATGTCCAGACCTCCGTGGATACCCTCCTAAAAATTACCAACTTAGCGGACCACCTAACCCACGCGAAAAAAAAGTGATTCATTTAAGTTGTACTATAATATGTTTTTATTTTTCTTCAAATTTGTACATTTATTGGTTGGTATATTTTTTTTTTAATCTCTTGTCTAGCTTTCATTACTTAACATTATTATGTCGAGCTATGGAAGTAAAAATCTTTTTGAAACTCAATTAGGAGTCAAATATGTGTTAAAAAAGATGATTCTGGGGGGGGGGGGGTGCTACCTCCGTGAATGTAAGCAAGAAATTATTTTTATTTTCCCTATATGTGCTTTCGTTTTTGATAAAAATTTTGTTACTCATCCTACAATTTCAACTGTCTTTTAGTATGTTCCAGGAGCCCTTTTTGCACGTGTGTGCCAATTTTTAAAACCATATTATTTATTAACCCCTATTTTGGGCCTTCGTTTGCTGAACTATGGAAGAGGGAAAAATAGTGAAAAGTACACTTGCACATATTTTTGTCTTCCTTCATTCCTCCCTCTTTCAAGAAATCAAATCGCCTTAATGACCTGTACTACTTCAGGTAGAAAAAAGAAAAGAATAATATCAAATTAATCACTGAGGCGGCTCCAAAAAGAGGGGAAAAATAGTCGTTTTTTCAAAAATTGACTAACTTTGAAGTTCAAATCTCGGCAACTATTATAGCTATAATAAAAATTAAAAAAGCGTTTTAAAGAATAATTTTATGTTTTTTAATTTACTAATTGATATTTTTCTCGCAAGAAAAATAGTTTTTGAGATATAAGACGAAAACTGAAAAACTACCCATAAAACACCAGGTGGCGCTGCGAGCTCCCCCCCCCCTCCACCGGGGACTTTTAGTATGTTCATCAGGAGATATTCATGTAGGGGAGACCGGGGCAAGATGACGATGCTAAGAATCGTTGCTTATATTTCACTCATTTTTAAAGATAGTAAAATTATTTTTATATGAGGCGTTAGAGTAGTCCTTTGTAGCCTAAAATATATTCCCAATTATTTTTTGAAATTAAAAAAAAGGTATGATTTTCTTATGTTTTCACAATCTTAACAATTCGTCATCTTGCCCCAGTACCGGGGCAAGATGACTTTCGCCTTGGGGCAAGATGACGACTCTATAAAAGGTGTAACATTTTTATCTTTTAAATACGTTACATGGTTTAACAAATGATAAATGTGTTTCTACATCTTAGAAAGTATTAAATTAAGCATTATAAAGTAATGTATATATATACAAGGGTTCAATAGTGCAGCTAACAATAGTCGCAAATAAAAATGCCATTTTCATAATTGGAACAGTCCTCATGCCACCACTCTTGGCATTTACAGCACTGGATCCATTCTTCTGTTGGAGGATCACAATATTCCTCTTTACAAGCAGGACATCTTATTACACCATCCTTTGAAGTTGATGCCACTGGGTTGCTTGGCCTGATTTTTTCTGATTTCGATCTAAGGGAACAAAATTTGAGTTTTCTTACTCCTTTTTTTGCTTCACGTTCTACTGTCCTCTGTTTTTTTAGACAATCATTTTTCTCTCTTTGCTTGGCTCTTTCTTCTAGCAGTTCTTTGACGGGTGAGCTCGTAAGGATACTTGAACTCATTTTTTTGTTTTTTTCTTTTTTTGCCACATTATAGTGCAATGGCTTTAAATCAAATACACTTAAAGGCTTCTTTTCTGCACTCGAATCAGAATTTGTCATCAATTCTGTATCTACTGGATTTTTTTATATGTGGTTTTTTTTACTAACAGGGTCTGGGGGTTGGCACTATTATTTTCAGTTCCCTCTTTAACAGCATCAAGATCAGTTGTTTTTGAAGCATCGAAATCATGATCGCTAAATACGAGAGAATTATGCGGCTCGATCCCACATTCTTTAAAACTTTGAACTGCATTTGCAATTGTAGCGGCTTTAAAGTAAGATGTGCTCAAAAGTTCACCAACAGTTTTATCTGTGATGGTCTGCCCTGGATGAGTGACCATATAGTTGTCACATGCTTGACTATAATAATTTTTCAATGGGCCGAAAAATGCCACATCAAGAGGTTGGAGACGATGTGATGTATGGGGAGGCAACCCAACCATGATAATGAATTTTTTTCTGCAATATAGCCTGCAAAGTTATGTGGGATTTATGATTATCAATGATCAACAGAACAGGAGATTCTTTGTTTGATTTTACGTGTTGATAAAAGTGCTGCAAAAAAGAAAAAAGTATCCTCATTGCTCCAGCCATTATCACTACAGTGACCTACAGTTCCTGGTGGGGCTTTCTCTATAAGTTCAGGACGCATTCGTTTTCTGGCAAAAATCAGAAAAGGTGGCAGGTAAAAGCCAGTGGCGCTTATGCAACAAATTATTGTTACATTCCTTCCTCACTCTGCTGAAACAATCTTCGAAACTCTTCTGGATCCTGTAGGACTGACTACCATGGGCAGCTTATTAGGGACACCATGGGCAGCTTATATTACCATGGGCAGCATAGAATATTTGCTCCATTCTCCTCTTGAGGATTTCTTCTTGTAATGTCGAACCATATCTGATATGTCATTATATGTATAACAAGCAATTAGTTTGCTCTTCGGAAGAGGGGAGGGGGCATGAGGGACTTAGTATAATATATCATCATATACATTAGTATATATATTAGTATAACTATAAATAAGCATTTAAAGAACTTAATGGAAGGGACAACATAGTTAGTTTCATAAATTCCGAAACATGGGGCAAGATGACGAGCTCGTCATCTTGCCCCGTGTTTCGTTTCGTCATCTTGCCCCAGACTGCCATTTTTGAAGGATTCGTATTTATTTCCATTAAAAAATGCGTTTATTTGGTGCTTGTTCTTATAAATAGATAGTATTTAAACTAAGGTACACATTAATACTAATGAGAAGCAATAAATCTTACCTGTATTTGCATCAGAGCTTATTTGCGCATGGATAAAAGTTAGATCGCGATAGCGGTAAACCAGAACAACTTCAGAACCGTCTTAAAAATGGCAATTTCAGCGACTTTATGCTATTGCTGAACGAAGAATAGATAGAAGAATCTCTAATGACCAGTTGATGCTGCTAACTAGCGGGAAATGAAAAAAATACGAAATTCGTCATCTTGCCCTGCTCGTCATCTTGCCCCGGTCTCCCCTACCTGTGCGCCAATTTTTAAAACTGCATGTTTTTTTCACCCTAATTTTGACTTTCGTTTACTAGACTAACAGGGCTTATCTAAACTCTTATTCAAGACTTTAAGGGGTGATAGAGGACATCTAACAAGCAATATATAGGAACACTAGCCGGGTACCCGGCCCTGCCCGGGTTTCTGTGGGTGTAGGGTGGTTTAGTGGAACTCATTCATAAATTTCCCAACACTAAAGTGTATATCTATAAACATAATGGCTACTTCTGTAAACAATGGCTATGTTATGGATAAACTATAAAAAAAATAATGCAAGCTAAAAAATAAATAGCAAGCTACAAATAATGTTTGAGTAAATAGGAAATGTTATAAGCTTGGTATATTAAAATAAATATATATTTACAGTATCAATCGCACTGAAATTAACCATTTCCAAATATTGCTCGTTGAATAAGTCCCATTATTAGTTTCTGTCCTCGTGGACAACATTGGTGAGGTGAAAACATCTTATGTACCTAATTTAGAAATTTTTTTGACTATAAACACTTTCTATTCTCTAACTATTGCCAAAATCAATTTTTTTTTAATTTCACCCGTTAGCGATTGCTGGCTCAGATAAATATAAAAATTCTTAGAAGGCAATAAATTCCACTTACTCGATCTTTTACGTTTGGTCCGAGTTTTTCGCAACTTAATACCAGAAATAAGTTGATATTTTGGGCTTAAAATTTAAGTTTGAGTTTAAACTTTCGGAATCTGTTACGAAAATACAAAAGAAACCGGTAAAAAGTAGTTGTTTTTAGCTCCAAAGTCTAAAGCGCCCTCTGTCGACAAGTTTTGAAATTAATCTTCATCAATTTTTTTCGAGAAAGAACATCTATTAAGAATATTTTTAGTGAAAACGGCGAAAGAATCGATCGATTTTTCCGTGTTTTATAAATTTCTGACCCTAAACTTTAACCGCCCCTATCTCCGTCGGAAATCATTTTGGACCCCCACTTTTCTATGTCATATTATTTGTCCTGGTGTGTAGTATCTCCCCTTAAATTTTTGCCGTCGAATTCTGAAACACCCTGTATAGATGTGATAGCAAACGCAATGCTGACGCGCTACATGCGCACAAAGCCAGAAACTGACGGGTGTGAGACAGGTCACAAATTTTTACACAAAAACGATTTTAAGCAATATTTTAGTTTTTTAGAAAGGCTCAAAGAGGTTGTTGAAAATTGAAGCGTATAGCTTAAATCCACGCCTCACAAACGTACGAACTCAGTGATCGGTGAGAGCTTTTCAGAACGGCTTGTTGTTCTAAGATATAGTTCTCAAAGATGTTTAAAATTTTGATCCTGCAGAGGGCTCTACTTATGAGTTAAAATACTTTTTGAATCTAATAGCATTTATGAATGTTAAAAATTTATGTTTTCTAGTTTCCTCCAATACCCCCCCCCTTTTGTAGATAGGTCTTTCTTTCTTACAGTGGCAGCATTGCGTAATAAATTTGGGACCTGTTTCACACCGGTGAGTTTCTGGCTTCGAGTACATGAAATTCGTCAGCAATAGCGTATGAGATCATATGTTCCCCACTTATTCTAGCTTGCTTAGATATTTTCTATGAACCCTTAAAGGTTTGCCTAAGAGTTTAGATTCACCCTGTATTTATCGCACTTATGTCTTCCTCAGATTCCGACGTTCATCTCGCAAGGTGACTATGTCGATGCGCCTCTACCACAGACGATCCTCGGCTGCAAAAGATCGTCTGCAAATCCCAAACGGCCTGCCCCTGCCCTGTGGACGCCGCGAATCACTTGGCGTCAACAGACCGAGGTCCCAATCCCTCTTCCCTGGTAGTCCTGATTGCCTCATGGTCCCGTCCAGGTCCAGGTCGATGTCCTTCAGTGGTCCATCCACGGGAGAATCAAGGACACTGACAGCAACTGAAGAGGAACATATATTTCAGTGCTACACCAGGGTGATGTACATCATACTGGGAGGACTGGCGGCCTTGGCGACAGGCCTAGTGCTTTACGGGGTTCACTCCTTCTCCAAGTTGGCATGAAATTCTTTTCAAGCGAGTCTGTGATATAATGAACTTCTTGTAAATAAATCAAATGGACTGCATTGCAGCAACAGCTGAAAAGACTTACGATAAGCTTTAGTGGCGGATTTACCACGCCGCAATTGGGAGAGGCCCCCACGATTATAGGGGCCCTAAAGATGATTTAAAAATACACATGATGTGTGTTTTATATAGTTTTAAGATGGGTGAAGAGACCACAAAAATGCATTAAGACGTTCCCTAAACCTGCAAATCCGCCACTTATAAGCTTTGATTTCAATGATGATAAAGTATTTTACAGTAAGTATAGAAATTGCTGGAAAAAGCTCCTCAAGGTGTCTTAACAAAAAGTAGTTTTTGTTGGGCAACTAAAAATATTTTAGAAAGCAGTTAAAAATATGAATCAATACATTACTTATACATAAAAAAAGGCTAGGAATAAAACAAATATTTTTGGTTAAAAGACCAAAGCTTAACAACAAGCTTGCATGTAACTCATGCACGGTTTTAGCCATTTCAGCTTGCAAATTTGACAGACTTGATGTTTTCCAAATTCATGATGCAGTACTTAAAATTAATGCAACTTTTTTTTGATACATCGTCTGTTGTACAGTATTCAATAACCTTACGTGGATTTTTAAATGTTATTTCGTAAAAAAAAAAAAAAAATACACAACACGGATTTCTCTTAATTTCGTTATATATCCTCAGTGATTTTAAACATAATTTATGCTTCTTTAAGAAAACATTTTAGAATGAAGCATTTAAATACTTGGACTACATCTTTTACATGCTGGCATAGAGTGCATACGTTTTCAAACTACAAGAATTTTGTGATAAAAACCACATGTATAATATATATAGTTAACTCGCGATAGGTCGAGAAGCCTCATAACTTGAATATTCTTTTATTTCGCACTTTTCATAGGTTACATTCTTAAACTCTTGAGAGAGCTGTGACAGCTTCCTATAACTCGGAAAGTTTTAGCCCGTTCTTTGAAGCTTTGAGTTATCAAGAATTGACTGTATTAGAATGTTATAACTGTTTGTAATATAATTCCATGTAAATAAAAAATTCTACATGTGTAAATATAAATAAAAGGAAAACGACTGTCAATGATCTGACTTATTAGTTGAAAAATTATTTCATTTTGGCAATATCATTCAAACTAACTGTGAATCACAAACGGATTGCTTTCTGTTTTTCAAAAAACTTTTTTTTTCTGAAATAGCACAGTGGAAGACAGAGTGAACTATGTACTTTTTTCTTTAATATTTTATAGATGAGCCAGTATTTTAGATAGGATTTTTCATTATTTCAGAGCTAGGGTTACCAGAGCTCGAAAGTGGCTGATGCGACGGCCTGGCTTCACATCAAAGTTTCTCCACTTGTGACGTCCTACAAGACTTTGTTTCGTTTTAGAAATGGGACATTTCAAAAAATTGTTTAAAACTAAACTGTTGGGAAATTAAAGTACTTTCTGCACTCATGCTATTATTATTATTTGCTTATTTTATCAATGACCAAAAATAGGACTTTTGACGGAAGGAAACACTCCCATTTCTCTTTCCGAAACCACCCCATTCTTATTTCAATAGCTTTATTGTATTTGTTAGTCTAAAATGAAAGGAACACTCTTAAACTATAGTACAGTCATCCAAAATTAAGAAATAAAAGTTATTAATTTCCTTTAAATTAAAATATTTGCCAGGTTCAAATATTTTTAGTAACTTTGAGACAATTTAGAATTCTGAAAAGTAATGTACATTTTATTCAGAAAAATAAAGTTCTAAATGTTTTTAAACTCCCTCTTTGTACTTCACAACATCATTAACCCATTTATGCCCAGTAGCCGAAAAACAGGACGTTTGTTAGTTACTGCATACAAAAACCTGTAATGAGTATATCATTTTACTAAAGCTGTTTTTCACAAGTTAAATAGTCCTTCTTCTTGAGAAAACCAGTTAGAGCCACTATTTGGACATCAGAGTTTATTTATTGACAGCTATTGTCAGACAAATCAGTCAAGCAACGATCCAGCATGGGTAGCCACAGAAAGTAAGTTTTTTTTTGCGAACTTATTTTTCGTAAAATTAACCTTTTAAAATGATTTGCTTAAAATTAATCAGAGAAGCCTTCTGTAATGCTACTTTGCAAAAGTAAAGTCAAGTGGGGTCGTATTTTGCTCACATATCTCCAAAATATCCCATAAATAGGGGGTTAAATTACTTAATAAATATGGCAATAGCGAACTATTTCAAGCCTAAAATGTATGTAAACCATTACAAGTAAGAGTTTTAAGCAGATAAAAATTGTTAAAAAAAACTTGGGCGTAAATGGATTAATTTAAAACATTGCATAGAATATTCAAGTTTCTTGGGGGTGTCATTGGAAAAATTTCACAACAATAAAAGGCCAAAAACCGCGAATTTAGGTCGTTACATGTGTGTTCATATTGCACATATAATTTTCTTGCTTCATGGGGAGGGTTATAACACCCCCTATCCCACCCCTTGGCTGTGCCACTGTACCAATAACCGAAATGAATCCTTATATCATCGTATAGATTTTGGAGCTTAAGCTTATACAATATAACTGGGTTGCATGTTACTAACATGTGCTGTTGATTGATAAGTAGTGTGCAAATAATACTGATTGACAACAGTTTTCAAACTACTGTAAGAACACATCCCCATTTTTCTCCATACTATTACAAAAGTTAGAATGTTTTTATTTTTTAATGGTTCCATACATTTATAGTTCAATCAATTTCAACAAAAATCTGATCAGGCAATTACACTTGCAAATATTATTTAAAATTTCCTAGAGAAAATGATTCATAAATTTTATTTAAAAAAAAAATTGGATAAAACAAGGATATAAAGTAGTTAGTTACCGCCCTTAAGCAAGGGCTAAGGGAGGAACATGCAATACACTGCCAACTTGGTTATTTCAATCCATGGACTTCACTTCACACCTCCAGGGTCCCCCGTACCTACCACAGCTTCGTTGTTTAACCGGGATAGGGCCCTGAAGGGCACTCTGTACTAAATTTCGAACCAGAACCTAGGGTCGAGCAAACCCTAGGCTCAGCACCCCCAGAGGTATCGTTTCACTTGGAGGATTTTGTGACCACGACATTTTTAACGCCTCCCAGCCACCATTAATCAAGGCGGTGGATCTTTGATCGGCTGGGATCGAACCCGGGTCCCTCCGGACACGAGTCCGATGCCTTACTGATCGGGCCACCACGGCCCTTCAATCCATGGACTGCAGTTTCGTGCTTATTATGCACTCATCAGCATGGAATACGAAAGTAACCGAGTTGGAAGCAAAAATCCTCCTATAGAGCAAAGAGAGCCAAAAAAACTGGTAGCTAATAGGTGCATTGCAAAGTAAGGATAGTTAAATTAATTGAAGATAAACAAATGACAGTAATTTAAAAATCTAGTTTATAGAAATATTTAATGCAAAAATATCGTACTACAAAAACTAATATCAAGATTTCCTTCTTTCATACAGAGGAAAATTGTCCTTATTCAGGGTCTGCCCTTCTAATTTGTTTGGCAAGTTACGAAAAGAAGGGAAACAAATAATATTTTGCCAACTTCTGTCCGATTCTGGGACACCAATTTTCGTCAAAACTCTGTCAGTCAGTGTTGGAATAATTGGCTGAAGCAGTAAACTACATATTCGCAACACTTCCAGTACAGTGTGCAGTATGGTGAATAACTTTTGTTGCGCTTCAGTGTCTTGTGTTCGAACGAGAACCCATGGTTTGGTGTGTTGAACAAAAGCATTTGTGTCCCGTAAACAATCCAACATGCAGTCTATGCCTTTGTAGAAGTAACCTTCAAGAAAATGTTTTTGGACCGTTTCTGAAAATTAAAATGAACAGCTTTAGTGTAGTAAGAACTGTAAAATAAAAGTAAGTTAAGAAATAAAGATTACATAATGTATACAATAAATACACATCTAAATATGTATGTCTCGTATGCAAAACCCATGCTTTTAGTTTTAGGTTTTCGTTCTTATGTACAATTTGCAGACTGGCATTTGGTGCTGTTTGTTCAATGCAGATCTACACTGGCGGAAAAAAAAATCCCAACACCAAGAAAGACTTGCGTTAGATAAACGAAATTTGGTATGCATATTTATACAACTGAAAGATAACATCGATTGAAATTTCGTGTTCCGCGCATAAGTGTGGCGCAGCTGGCGTCACTCAGAACATGCAAATAAGTCTTGTCTTAAAAGCGTGTTGTGAAGCTCGTGTGTATTATTTTTTTGTGAAATTTGACGAATTGCGTTCATGTTAGCCAGGAATACCTTTCAGAAGACGAAGAAGCCATTATCAACAGCTCTACGAGTTTGAACGAGGTCGTACAATTTGGCTACGAGAAGGTGGATTTTCATTTCGCGATATTGCAGAAGGACTTCGGTGGGAATGTTTCCACCATGCATGATCATTGGAAGCTATGGACAAGGGATGGTACTACCTCAAGAAGATTGAGTTCCGAGCTGCCACGTGGCACGACTGATAAGAAAGATCGCCGAATCTTGCGTACCGCTGTGGCGCATCGTACTGCATTTGCGGCTGACATTCGAGCTGCAGTTGGTACCGTCGTGACCCAAGGCACGGTAAGAAACTGTTTACTTCAAGGACAGCTCCAAGCCAGGCAGCCTGTAGCCGGTATTCCATTGACTGCAAACCATTGCCTTTTCCGACGGCAGTGGTGCCACGACAGAGCTCACTGGAGGTGGGAGTGGAGATCTGTTGTAATTTTTGATGAAAACAGATTCTGAATTAGTGCCAGTGGTGGCTGTATATTGGTCAGAAGGAGGCCAGGGGACCGCCTGCATCCAAGTGGTTTACGGCCTAGACACACGGGACTCACACCTGGAGTTATGGTCTCTGGAGCAATTTCCTACGACTTCAGGGGCATTCTTGTGGTTATCCCAAACTCACTGACTGGAAATTTGTCGTCAGTCTGTTAATTTAACCAGTAGTACAGCCCTTCATGAGTAGCATTCAAGGGGGCGTTTTCCAACCGGATAACGCTCGCCCTCACATTGCTGCTGCAACGCAATGTGCTCTACAGAGTGCTGACATGTTACCATGACCTGCAAAATCACCAGGTCTGTCTCCAATTGATAACGTATGGGATATCATGGGATGGCACCTCGAGCATCATCCACAGTCAGCAATGACGGTCCTAGTATTGACACAGCAAGTGCAACAAGCATGGAACTCCATACCACAAAGTGACATTCGGCACCTGTATAACATAATGCATGCACGCTTGCAGGCTTGTCTTCAAAATTCTGGAGGTTACACCCTCTATTAAATTAACATAATTTCACATTTGCACAGCATTTTCTTGAGTTTAAATTAGCCAGTGATTTTGTACATTTAATCAATTAAACATGTTAACTAGACAATTGCATTACCCAAATTTCATTACTCTACGGAAATTTTTTCTTGGTGTTGGGATTTTTTTTTCCGCCAGTGTATATATTGTATATTTTTAACAAACATCCTCTTCATAGTTTGCATTTAAATTTTTTGGTCTTTTGATCACTTTTGAATCCTTTACGGCTGATGAGCTCTGGATTCAACCTTTCTTACAGCCTTATTCACAATCACGAATTGGCTGCGGAATAATCCCAGGATTGATCTATCGTCTGTTGTTGATCAGGCCACCGTTCTTATTCACCAACCTCGGATAGATGAATCCAGAGATTTTCTAGACACAGATGTAAAAGCTTCTCTCATTGGCGGCTTTTGATCAGGTGACGTTGACGATATTTCCATGATTCCTAGTCGCCCATCATGGCCGTCAATGTTTTCCGGAAGCAGACAGATCTTTGTTATTTTTTATATTTTTTTCTAACCATCAGAGCTTTCCACAACTTATGTATGTTATATATCTTGGTAAACTGCATCTTCAAAAAAAATTTCATTCAAAAATATTAATTTTAAGGTACTTAAATCAATTAAAAACTCACTGTAAGTGAGAAATTTCAACATCGTCCATCTTGGGCCACCAAGAATCTATTCAGTTCTTAAAAATGTTTCTGAATTTTTCTACCGTTGTTATCACGCTACTTTTTCGTCCTAAGATGCATATTACAGGCTATTTTCGCAAGAAAAGTAAGGAATCAGAGGGATATTTCAAAATAAAAACATCATATCCGCCATGTTTGTCTTTTCTTACATGTAAAACGTGTGGTAGAGAGTATAATCGCGGAATTAAACCGCCAATATTGGCGGCTCAGATTCGAGGCTATATTTCGCTGCTTGTAGGCAGGAATAATCTTCCTTTTGCGATTGTGAATAACAATTTCGTGCGAATCCTGGGATAATCTTCAACAGTGGCAACATTGAAGGATTATTCGTGTTTGTGAATAACGGTGTTAATTCACTTCTTCTAATTTGTGCCTTCTATTTTATCTTTGTTTATTGTATTAATTGTTTGTGTTATTATGTTCGCAGTGACAGATTAAACATTCCTACAAACGTATATCAAGCACCGAGAATTGGAAACAAGCTTCAAAGATTTAGCCAAGTCAATTTTTATGCTATGTATTTGAAATAAAAATTTAGAATCACAGAAAAGTGGTGGAAAAAAGAAAATTGCGAAAATGGTTAGTATGTAACGTTAAAAATGAAGGAATTTGTTCATGTCAGCTGTCATTCATAACAACCGTAAATAAGTGATACTCTGAATAAATAAGGAAATGCTTACTTATATTAATAAAATAATTGTTACTACTTATTATTGATAATATACACATTGAAACCTAATAATTACTATATTCAGAAAAAAATAATGTATTCTTTAAAATTAAATATTTGAAAAAAATTCAAAAAGAAAGATGATAATTATCAATCGAGGGATAGGTAGCAATCTACAATGAACTATAAACAATTTTATCTCCGACGAAATTGAAACATCCTCATGCAAAAAGTGTATGGATCTTTATTCTGAATGTAAAGTACTTAATGTTTTCTTTTTGATACACAAGGGCCTTCTACAACCAAGAAAAATAATGATTAATTTATAAAGCAAAAAATATAGTATTTAATTAATGAACATTTTCAGCGGAAATGAGTAATTTTTGTTTGCCTTAGCTGAGACTTCCAATTCAATGTAAGTATTACATATCAAATTATTAATGTAATTAAATAGCAAACAAAACGGAATGTTTCTTCTAGCTATGAGTTTATATTACACATGGTCGTATTGAGAGTTTAACAGTGTTACATTTGAATGTTCTTTTATTACTTTAAATTTAAAATGTCTAGCATTCTGAATGTAAAAAAATATTTTAGTACACATCTCCTTTTTTCCTTATATCTTCCATTACAACCTTAGAAACTTTGTTCTTTTATGGAATAAATCACTATTATGGTCTTCAATTTTCGTACATTACACTGCTCTAAAAATTAGCAAGGAGTATTTACACACTTTGATACAGTCCTTATCAATATCTGTGAGGGTTTGTATGTGTGTAAATATAGAATATAAGTAACAGAAGAAAAAAATAAAATAGAGAAATAATAACTCATACGTAAAAAAGCAGCACTATATAAAAACTAAAGTAAATAAGAAAATCAATGAAATTAAATAAGACCTATAAATTATGAATGAGACTGAAATCCTCTTGGTACTGCCATTTTTTAAAAATACAACCTGAGCATAAATATCATTCAAAACATTTCAGCAAGAGCCATTAATAAATGACTAATTAAAACCTTCTTAAATGTTTTTTTAATTTTAATCGACTTTAACGTTGCTTTCAGTACTATAATAATGTACTTTAGATGAAATTTCCACCAGTCTTCTAAAGGAAATGAAAATCCTTAAATATAGCTAGTAGTCTTCTGAGAACTGAAAACCATCAAAAATCTGTGAAGGTTTTCAGTCCCAACATTCAGTTTCAATATTCTTTTATTATTTTGCAAACAAAAGAAGAAAATAAAAGTTTTTTTCCCTTTAAATTAAAGCCTTGAAATATACAAAGATTTCTTAGAGACCAAACTATTCCCCAAATTACACGTATGGGCTTTCATAGCTATACTACAACCATACTATACTTACGACACATTATATGACATATTATATTATCACATTTTCACTTCATAAAAATGTGGGGAAAAACTAACCTGGTAAATTTGATGTAGAATCAATTATTTGTAGAATGGTTGTTTCCTTTAAAGAAAGAAACGCCTCATGCGAAAACGGGGGAAATATTTGCTGAGGATTTAAAGATTTGGCACAGCTACGGCTTAACAAGTTACCAAGTGTATCACACAATTCAGCATTCAGCATTCTGTGAATTTTTGTTTCACTATAATCTGAAAATAAAATTTTACTGTCAAAAAAAAATTCAGTTACAAAAATTGAAATTAAATAGAAGAAAAAAAAAACAAGTTCACATGCTAACTAATAATAAATGAACAAAAAATAAATGGCTGATACTTTAATTTTTAAATATTGAAAGTATAAAATGAAACAAAATTTCAATTTTATTTTTAGAAAACGTTTTTGCAACTTTTTACTGCTGCCACTGCGCTAGTAATATTTTCTGTGGAAAATGATCCATGTAACATAGAATAAATTAAGCTTTTCCACTCAATTTTTTTAAAATCTATATTAATTACTTATTTAAATTCAGTCATACCGATAGATGCCAGAACTCTTCAGTACAGGAAATATGATGGTGTGAGCCCCAACAAATGATTTAATGAGTTAAAGTTTGTGTTGGGCAGCACTAGTCATGCAAGTAGGTTGAAATATCAATTTTGTCAGGACTGCCCCAACAATTGAGAGCAAAGGGTTTGAGTAAGTTGAGCCATCTAGGATTTTCTCTTTTTTAGAACTACAAATTTTTCTTTGCACAAAGTGTTATGATCATGTTACTTTAGCAAATACAATAATAAATCATTATTTAAAATATTCCACTCTTTGTATTAGAAATTAATTAAATGTCAGGTTACTTGTAATATGAACCTATTACAGAAAATAAGTGAATATACTAACTTGTATCAGAATAAGGTACAGATGCTCGCAACAAGAAGTACCTAAAGCCATCAACGTCATACTTGTCAATCAATGACTTTGGATCAATTACATTTCCTTTGCTTTTAGACATCTGAAAATTGAAAGCAAAAGTATACAGTGCAATACATAAACATTTAATATGATCTTACATTTGTTTCAAATTAATCAAAGAAAACCATCACAGATTAAAATTTAATCGTTTTAAAATTGTTAAAGTTGGAAAAAATCAAAGAAATAACAAAATTAGTTACTTTTTAACATTGTTTGTTATGGGAAAAAGTGCCATCATTGCACAGAAGTAATTACAATTTTAATTCTGTAATAAAAGTTATGTATAAGTACTCGTGTAAGATATTTTTGTTCTTACAATAATTGGTCATTAATTATGTTATGATGACATAACAAAGTTTGTTAAGGGGAAAATTACTCTGGTGTGATCATTGATGGTGCAATAATAATTGGATCAATGTTTTATGTTGTTTGATACCAATCAATTTTACTAATGCAGTTGTTGAGTTTTTTTTTTTTTTTAAATTCAAAAAGACATGATCATTAACTTTTTAAATAGCATACCTTGAAAAACTAGATTTCATTTTATATGTTCTGTAATGTGATACACATTTTATAAATTACTGGCGGTACCCGCACGGCTTTGCCCGTGGTATAAAATTAAAAGTTCATTTGTAAAATAATTGATATAGCAGAAAAAATGCTCTATTTTAGTTTTATTCAACTATAATTCCTTCAAAGTGATATAAAGATCTGATATAGACCCCACACTACTTAATTTTACGTGTAAATTTCTTAGTAGATGCCTTAAGTGCTAAAAAAGTGCTTGGAGTGAGCAAGATAACAATTCAAACATTTGTATCCCTAGTTTGCTACGAAACAATGCAAAAAAATGTTTTACAATGATTAATCTCCTAAATATCGTCGATTTTAACATCATTCAGTGGATTATTCGCAAAATATCGCCAACAGCGCCAAATTGAACTTAAATAATTAAAAAAAAAAAATCGCCAATTTGGTGTCAAATACTTGGCGATCAAAAGCTTGGCGATGTATCGCCAAGTAGTCGTGCCAATTCATATCACTTTTGTTAACCAATTCATATCACCTTGCATTGAAAACACTGATTTACCCGATAAATGGGGTAAAACACCCCCTTGGAATATTCGAATGCAACCCCAAGGGAGATGGACAAAAATAAGCCAAAAGAGAAAATAAGAACAATTTTGTTGATAACAGGAACCAACAGAAATCTTACCAAAGTTTAAAAGAAGAAGAAAGTTTTCTTTCCTAGCTTAAAAAACAAAACAATACATTTTCCGAAATGAAACACTTTAAAAAAAACGATGCAATATCGCAATTGATACGATATTTCGTTAGTCTGTGCTTTAGGTACCCTTTTCTCGCTAAATGAACGATAGGCGCGTCAAGCGCTACCCTAGCTATTTTGCGTAGTTGACTTTTTGAAAACGCGCCAAGCAGGGTCCCAAAGCATCTTCACCGGGAAAAAGACAGGGTTGCCAGAGAATTGGAACAAAAAAATACTACGCCTCCTCTAAAAAAAATATTACAAAATACTACTGTTTCCAAACGTTGCCAAAATCAATGTTGCTGAAATGCGAAATCTATGAAAATGAAAAAAAAAAAATCCGCCAAATCTTTTAATTAAGTCATTAGTATATTGGAAACAGGGTTGCCAGAAAAATACTACGCTCTTTATTTGGGCCGAAAAAATACTACCGTAGAATCAAAAATACTACGTCTGGCCGTAGCCTACGAAGATTGACGCTGGCAACCCTGGAAAAAGAACGAAACAAAAATAAGTATGAACACGTAACCATAGTAACAACATGAAAAGTTGATTTCCGTTGATAAAATAATTCATTTTATCTCTCTTTCCAAACAAATTTTATTCTAGAGCTCAACCATTTTAGAATCGTTTGGCTTGCTTTACTGAAGGTAAGCCTTGAATTTCGGGATTCTAAAAACAATTGTTACAGCTCTCCTGATGATCGTAGAAACTTCGAAAAAACTTCATTTTGTGCAGAAAATTTCAAGCTTTCGAATGACATAAGACTTGAAAATGTGTATGAAATATTTCTTCCCTATTTTATCGAATTTCTGCTAAGAATTCGAATAGAAAAAGAACGAAATGGAATTTTCGAAAAATCGCTTCGAGGTGCAAAACTACATGCTACAAACTAATTTTGTGTCAAGTGGCATGAAAATCGACCGAACGGTTTGGGCGCTACGCGCGTGACAGACAGAAGGACAGAAAGAAGGAAAGACAAACCTTCAGCTTTGTTATTAATAGAGATGAGAACCAGCGTGCATAAGAGTGTGACATATAGAACAGTGGATTATCTGAACCACATACAGGGTTCGTACACACTTTTTAAAAAAAAATTCAAGGACTTTTAAGGACTTTCAAGGACTAAAAAATCCAAAAAATAAGGACCTCAAAATAATAATTAACAAATTGGCCTATACATTTTCAACATTTCCAAATTCTTCTTTTTTTTTTTTCAAATTCAATTAGAGGATGATGCACAGTACAGAACATAAAAGATAGATTAAAAATATAACAAAAAAAAAAATCCTAAAAGTTTCCCGCAATAACAAAACAGAAAGAAAAATCTGAAACTGAAAATCACATTACATATCTTTTAATTCCAAACTTTTCTCTGATAATTTTACATCCAAAGAACTTATTTCAATTTCTTTTTCACTTAGTGTTTTTCGTAGTTCATTTGATTGCATAAACAAGTAAATGTCCTTAGTTTTTTCAGTCTCATCTGCCAACTGATTAGCTTTTGCATTTGTCTCCATTATGTCCTTTTGAAGAAACATTTTCTTTAAAAAAAAAATTAGATGCTAGAAATATCCAATTGCGTCATACACATTCGGCAGTAAGCTTTACGAGGATCTTTATCCGTATCAATTCAGTTTTTATATTCTTCCCGCTCCAGCCACAGTTTATTAAATATGCATTTTCCAGGCATCTTAAAGCTAAAAATTGACAATAACAACCAAACCGATAACATTTCACGTTGATCACTACAAACACGTGGGAGAGTAATTTCCAAGTGCAAGTTCAGGACGGGAGCGCGGGATCGGAACAAAAGAAGGCAATGACCAAGGATCCTTGGAGGCTATCCGGGAGGCAATGACCAAGAAAAAAAAAAAGAAGCGCGCTGTCCGAATAAAAATTAATAAAAATTTTCAGGTCGGGGGGGGAGGGGGGGGAGGGATATCATATTAAGACGTCACTGAAGTCTTTTTTCAAAATGTTCGTCAGTACGTTCGTGCGTCTCTGTTTGTAACTTTGCGTTCGCGTAAAAAGCCCCGGTTAAGCGGTTGCTTACCGGTAGCTACCGGTACCTCTATTCGAACGCAAAAAGATAGGCTGGCAAAATACGAAAAAAAAAAGAAAGAAAAAGAAAAAAGGTCCTCACTTCTGGGGGATACCCCTAGATTTCCCACCAAAAATATTTTCCCCCTAAAATAACCCCATTCGGAAATTTTCCCCCTAAATTTAGGGGAAAACCCCAAAGTTGGCAACCCTGGTCTTCCACTTAGGGGGAAGCCGTAAGCGTTCGGCTAACGTAGTTCAGTTTCTTATCAGTTGCTTAAATTTGACCAATTGTGTCCCTGATTTGGCACCTGCATCGATGGATATGGATTCCTAGAACAGGAGCGGAGCGGTCCCCCCCCCCCCCCTCTTAATTCTGAATAGAGTTCCCGGAACGAAGCGGAAATATCGCACTTGCAACCCTGCAGTGTAGAAATCGCTCTAATCGAAAAACGGCAATCTGATTTTTTGAAATAAGGGCAGAGTAAAAATAAGGACTTTCAAGCACTTGGGACATTAAAATAAGGACTTTTAAGCACTTTTAAGGCTAAATAAAAAAATAAGGACTTATAAGGACTTTCAAGGACCCGTACGAACCCTGACATATGACTGGGTTAAAAAATGTTTTTGCTCAGTTTCGAATCTAGTTTTGCTTCTAAATTATCAAATAATCTATTACTTTAAATGTCATGCTTTCACATTGTTAATTCTTATCATTTGCAATAAAGCAGCTTTTATTGCTTTCCAGCAATAGTTTACTGAACTATTATTTTCTTTATTTCCTCAATGTAAACAATACCAAAAATATAATATAGCAGAGGATACACTTATTGAAATAGGGCGTGAATCATCACTGCTTAGTTTAAAATTAGTATAGCTGTTTAAAATTTGGTACTCAAATAAATTTTAGAAAAAAAAATCTTCGCTTTAATGATGTCTCTTTCTCGCTCTCTCTCTCAAAAAAAGAGGAATTAGAGCTCAAATGAAAAAGCGAGTTTCCATTACTGAAGGAAGACGGCTCTGGTTGCGAAACTTGGTTGTTTAGTCAAATGAAAACTGGTTAGCTTAACCCTCGTGGGTCTCTCGGGGTCATATATGACCCAAATGCAATTTCTGTTTATAATATATCTTGTTACTCAATTATTTGTTTTAATGGCATTTTGTAACCTTTATTCCTTTTGTTTTTCATGCAAAATAATGTAATTATCTTGTTGTAATTTCTCGAATTTGTATTTTTTGCACACAAGACTTTTGGGGTTTTTGCTCCAGAATGCCAAAAAAAAAAGAAAAGAGAATGTTGCAACTTTTGTCAAAGAGAACTGAATAGAAAATGTAAAGAAAAATATCATAAGTGTTTGAAATTCACTTTTAAAAATCATTTGTTTCAGGTCTGTAACAGTTGTAAATAAATCTACAGTAATTGTAAGCTTTGCTCTAAAATTATTATTTTTAATGCATAAAATAAAGTTTACTTTAATTACGCCTTTTCATTTTTTTATCATTAAAAGTACTTGAACTTGAAAAATGCATGTAACATTCAATAATCATAATAGATAAATTAAAAGAAACATAAGCTCATTTATGGCCCCAAGGGTCTTGAGTGTGACTGAAATAGGAGGGGACTACGAGGGTTAACCTAATCACAATAAAAAGAAATTGCTTCACAAGCATGAAGAGGGAAAAAAAAATGTAAAGCAAGTAATGAATCTCTTACCTTTTCATAATTTACAGTCCAGTGAGAGTGACAAAATATTTCCTGGGGAGGTTCATAGCCAGCTGCAATTAAGAAGGCAGGCCAAAAAATTGCATGAAATCTGCAAAGTGAAGTTTTTAATTTCATTAATATTCATTCATACTTAAAGTTTTGAAAACATAATAAAACACCAAGACAATTGAAAAGATAATTTACCTTTAAATAACGTCTTAAGAGAATTTTTGTGTTAATATTATTTTGCATGAAGACAGCATGTTAAAATTAGTCCACATGACGTACAAATTAGATTTAAATTAATTTAGCAAAAACGAAAATTTCAATTTTGTTATGCAAATGACAAAAATCAAATTACAGTACAATTAACATACTACGTTCTTCTCCTCAGAGGAAGCTGCCGATTTACAATTTTAGGGGTAAGTCACAACGAATTTTTAGGGGCCCCATTGTCTATCACATAATTTTATAAAATATTTATTATGTGCATTTTTGAGTCCCCTTTGGCTCCTATGGTCATGGAGTCCCTTGCAATTGTGACAGTTGTCAAATGGTAAATCCACCACAGCACAGAGGCACAGCAAGAAATTCTTAATGGAGGCGGATCTATAGTTATAACATATTTATACCAACAAATACGCACACATATATATGTGTGTGGGTCATATATATGTCATGTCCCACCCTTCATGGGTGGGGGGGGGGGGGTATAACTCCCCAATTCTCTTGCTACAAAACTGGTATTACTACTAATTCCTTGCAACTTCGAGCAAGTAACAAATTTTATTGGATCAAGACTATTATATGGATATTCATCTAATTATTTTTCATTTACAATTAATGAATGCAGCTAAATATAAATTACAGTGGTAGTCATACTCACTTAAGGATATCTTTTCCAATCACATGACAACTTGCTGGCCATATTAAATTTTGCTTTGCATTGTGTCCAACAGTTAAATAATTTACAAGTGCATCAAGCCACACATATACCTAGAATAACAGTTACAACAGATGTGAAAAGATTACAAAATGACCTTTCTTCAACTGAGAAAATCGATAAATTTGTGCTTGAAAATAAAAGCAAATAACGCAACGTTGAAAAAGTACAAATGGGTAGGCATAGGCAGACACAAGCTTCGGTGTTACAAGGAAATGAATTTTTGAATGCATAAAGTGTTAGCTTATGGATGTAATGAAATCTGACAAAAGCTTTTGCTAGATGTCTTTACATCTAAAAGCTCACAGTGAATTCTTCTTTCTCCCCCCCCCCCTTATGTAATATAACTACTATTGGTTAAATTTATTTAAGCATGACAAAAACCGTGAGAAAAATCCGTCATCCAAATTAGTGATATATCTTTCAAAAGTGTGTGATTCTCAGGGGAGGGGTCAATCCACTCCTTCTGATCGCCCAAATGCGAGGCTTGGGAGACAATGCCATAAAACTTAATGCTTCATTATGTTCTTATTCCCCCCCCCCCCTCACACACACACAGAAAAATTAAGGTAGAAAATAATTATGAAGATTTGTTAAAATTATTCCACTATGGGTGATCTTTTTCAAAGGCTAATTACTTAAATAAAACTATTACGATCTAGTTATTTATATTTCAAAACATAATAGTTGCAAAGTTATTTAAATGCATCAAATATTTCAAATTTTAGATCTATAAATATTTTTACTCAAATATTCTGCTAGACATCTCTTAAAAGAAAATGCTAAAGCGTGTATGCTATTCACATAAAACACTTTAATTTTAAAAGCAGAACACTTTAAAAGGAATCCTTGCATTATTTTTTAATATCAATTTGTATCTCCACTCCCCTCAAACTATTGTTAAGAAATGTCAATAATAAATCATTAAAGTGATCAAGTAAGGTAAAGGCAGATCCAGAAAATTTTCAAGGGAGGGTGGATTGATTTTTCATAATTGTACCATGCATACCAGTTTACAAATATTGATCGGGGGAGAGATCTTCATTCTCTGACTTCATTAAAACTGGTACAAAATCTCATTTTTAGAACTTCAATGTTGAAAATTACAGGTGAAGAGGCCCCCAAGGGATGGGTGATCGCCTCCCCCATCGCCCCTCCCTTGGATCTGAAGTCAGGTGAAAAGCTAATGGTCATTCTCTGGATTAATTAAATTTTAAACATTAAAAAAGGCTAAAACATTCTTACAACTTGGGATTCATCATCTGGAACAGGTATACCCCAAGAACAACGAGTTCGAGGACGTGAAATTGACAAATCACTTAAACCCTCTTCAATCCATCTTTTAAGATCATCTGCAAAAATCTGAGGCTTAATAACTGAAAAATAAAAGAGAAACAAATCAACTTTTAAACTGGGTATTTAATAACAGAGTTTTGAGTATATTAAATATAAACGTTCCAAAGGGGCTTAATAAAACTCGGGGCAATTGCAACATTCATGATTTAGTAACATTACACTTGAGATTTGTGTGAACTGAAAGCATTTAAACCAGCAGTCAGCAAATGGCAAATTACAGTCCAGTTCCAGACCCAGGAAAAGTTAAAAGAAGTACCACCGAATTATGTTGAAAGCTTGAAGTACACAAATAAATTATTCCAAGATATTTTTTATGCAGGCAAGAATATCTTTGAGTGCCAATTTATATCCTTTTTTCTAGTATTTTGGAAGCAATTGTGTTGTTGATTTAAGTTTTTAATAATTAGTGCAGAAAAGTGGTGCACAGCCTAAAACTCGTCGGTCACATCCCGCAGGCAAAGATAATCCGTGTGGCTAGTTGTTTTCTTTAATGCTACAAATCAAAAAGCAAGAGAAGTGACAATGTCACAAATTTGGAGCCAAATATTCAGAAATTGGTTCCTGAAAAACATGCATTTAATAAAATAAACATCAAGTAATGATCAAAACTCTTATTGGTTTGTAGTTTTCATTCCTGTTTTATATTTTCATATGTTATTTAGAAAATAATAAAATATTTTACAGTTTAAAATATGCTTTGTCCTGCGAGGATTCTTTTAATATGAGCTGCAGTGCTTGAGCAAAAAAAGGTTGAGCACCACTGCAGTAGAATAGCAGTGTTGTTTTGTGAATTTGATAAGAAATTTCGAAAGTATTTTAACCCCAACCAAAATGACTTGTCGACCCCTGATTTAGACTTTCACATTGATCTGAATAGTTACTTTGAACATTTTAATTTGAATTATTCAGTTTATCAAGAGGTCAGCTGAAAAGTCTAAAACAACAAAAACCTGGGAGTCAATTACAGACCAGCCTTCAATTTTCCCGTCTTTCATACCAACAATATAAAAGGTCCAGGTATTGAATTGTTGATTTGTTTTTACTTATATCATATAAAAAAAAAGAAATACCTCTTACATTTTATGTGTAACGTTCGACATTGAATTATACTGTCTGAGTATGATGGAAACTAATATTTCATAATTTTAATGATAGCACTGCTTCTCAGTAAAAAATTGATAAGCACTATATCATACTTCATAAACATTTTATCAAGAAACTACTACAGTCATTGCTATATGCAAAATATAATAATAAATTCTTTTTACAGTAGTCATAACAGAAAAAGGACATTGCATAAATATACCCACAAGTACAGTAATATCAGAGGATTATAAATACAGTATGGTAATTATTTATAATATTTAAAGCCTTTCTTGTCAAGAAATAACCTAGATTTGGTGTCACATATTGATTTTGAATGTTTTTTTAAAAAAATATATTGATTAGTAAAAAACCACTCGATGATAAGCTGATATACAAGATTATCAGATATAACTGCTATATACTCCTACTGTTATCAAGCCCTTCTCCCATGAAAATTTTCTCAAATACTGAACAATACTGAAACCATTGCATGGAATCTTTTTAATTTTTTAATGCTTATCCATAAAAATAAAATGAAGAATATTTATGCATGCAATGTCCCCTATGAAATTCAGTTGATGTTGAATTTGTGGATATGTCGTTACTGCACTATATCCAATTACATGGTATACTGAGATGCAGTACATGACGATTCTTAGAATAGTACTAAACTGAAAGGAAGCAAACTTATGCTTGTATTTTAAATTTTCAAGAAACAGTATATATGTTAGCTATGAATACATGCAAACAATATATATCACAGGAAGTAAATGAGAATTATATACCATCTTTGGACAACCAATACAAGAGGTCACTCTGGAACTTAGACAAACAAAATACATAATTTTCTTCTTCCATTCTCTCAACAGGAGAGCCTGTTTCAATAGATACCTAGAATATTTTAACTAAATTATTGGCAAAACTTAAATAAGAAACACATTTTTAGCAAGAAGTCAAACATTTCATGGACATATTAACAACAGAAAATAAAACAACCTGGATTTTAGAAATAAAACGTAATTATGCATTTGTATATGTATATTGTTGTTTTTTTCCTATTAAAAGTAGAATATAGTTAGACCCCTCTGGAAAAAGTTTGAATGATAGACCTGGGTAAAATCGTTAATAAGATAAGGAGACAAAAACTGAACATAAAACTCAAAATGAGGTCTTACAAAGCTTCCATACAAAGATAGAGAAATAAATAAATATTATTTATGAAAGAACTACTTTACAGGACACTTTTCATTTATTTTTAATCTTTTACACAATGAAATGGCACCAAAAATTGACAAAACTTTGTTCTACTTTCGCATAGCGTATATTTTTATTCACTTTAGTAGTTCAAGGTTTTGCTGGAGCATGGAGACATTATGTAAATGATAATTTTAACATATTAATTAAACACTTAACTTACATTTAGTATTCAGTAGTAAGATTTACTATTTCATTATTTTAGTTTTCACATTTGCCAAGAATGAAAAATTAATAAATTATTAAAATAAAAATAATTAAAAGAATTTACCTTGATAAGTTTAAATAAAAAGTGAAAAAATAAAATCAAGATACCAAAATACTGATGTACAAGTAATAAACAATTGTCATAAAATAAGTTACTTAATACATACAGTTCGAATATGTGAGCCTTCTTTGACTTCTTTAACTTGTGAAGTAGGAACAAAAGCTTCTTCTATGACACTGTACCATCCCGTGTATTTTCCTTTGCTAATATGACCATTTTTATCCAACTTGCGCTAAAAAGTACTTTTATTAATATGAGTTTAAAGAACAGAGGAAATAATTCACTAATAAGTTAATGATTCAAACACTTACCCAAAAGTTTTGAACCATTTCTTTATGCTTTGTATCAGTTGTTCTTATGAAGTGGGTATATGAAATATTTGCTTCTTTGAAGGCTTTCTAAAAGAATATGTTACCATCGTTAGTCAAATACAAACTAATTACTTACAATAAAGCAGTGAGTAACTGCCCCTAAGCCAGGGCTAAGGCAGAAACATGCAATACACCGCCAACCCGGTTATTCCATCCATGGACTGCAGTTTCGTCCTTATTTTGCACTCATCAGCATGGAATAGGAAAGTAACGGAGTTGGAGGCAAAAAACTAGGTTACTTCCGTATTCCAAGCCGATGAGTGCAAAATAAGCATGAAACTGCAGTCCTTGGATGGAATAACTGAGTTGCATTATATTGCATAATTAATTACAATTTTTAATATTTCAATCAAGCCGACAGAGTGGTATAGTGGTTAAGACGCTGGCCTCTTACGCCCAAGGTTCGAACCCGGCTCCAGTCGGTGGATTTTCATGATGCAGAAAATCGACAGCGCTCATGTCGTATGATTATGCGGCAAGTAAAAGATCCCTCGAGTACTCTTTTGGCTTATAGTATCTCTTGGCAAAATTAAATTCCTAGTGTAGTTTCGCATCGAATAGAGCCCAGGTGCCTCCATCTAGTGGGGAAAACTGGGCGTCAAAATTATCGTGGTAATGGTATTCCGCCTATGGTGGTGCCACATGAAAGAGTGGATGCCGCTTTTGGGGAATGCACTAGGTCTGCAAATGGCAAGAAGCTAAACGCAGCCCCATTTGAAACAAACAATATTTCAATCAAAAAGAATGTTTTTAAAATACAAAGTACAGATGAATCTTGTAGGCTAAAATAGAGTTGAATAAATAAAAGAAATTTTTGAAATCAGTCTATCCAATTTCAGAAAAAAATAACTTATAGCTCTGCTGTTAAAGCTATGAAAGAACTTTTCATTTATGCACAACAATGTCATTTATGAAAGCAAAAACTAATTAATTTATAGCTGAATATACACTAGAAAAGAAACTGTAAAAGAAAATCCACATACAAGTAAGAGACTTCAGATTTTGAAAAGACTATTAATGGAAATCAAAATCTGCAAATCCAATATTTTACTCGTTGATTTTATAGGTTTTTAATCAGTTTAGTACACAGAATTCTTGACGAATTATGTATAATACATATTAGGTTGCATTTGGCTCAAAAAATTATATAAATTGATAAAATTGGAGATAAATTTGTCTTTTTCTAGCTACTTTCTAATTACACAAAAATAAATAAAGTAATTCTCTTCCTGTTTAAGAAGCCCCAAAAATAAACTGCAACGAGTCCCCAAACTTGTAAATCCACCACTGCTCCTAGGTAACGAAATCAACACTGTGCATAAACTAGTCCAGTCATTTGGTAGTTTTACCTGGAAAGTTTTCCGGAAGTTTTGAAAATTGGTACATTTATAGATTTTAATGTGCTCTTTCCGAATTTCCACTTTGCGACCTCGTACCTTTGCCGCTCGCGCCGCCATTTTGAAAAAATGGCGCCTATAAGAGGTAATCTGACTACAACTCCTTTCTGACTTATTCTACGACAAAAACATCAATATACAAAATAAACTAGAGAAAATTTCCTACATTTTATGTCATAGAAACTTTTTTGTAAAATCAATAGTTTCGGCGTACGAGCGTAGTAAAGAGTTACTTAAAATGCGTTTTCGCAGAAAAACTTGATTCCACAGTCTTGAGTCAAGGTAAGCTGCGCGTTTTTTTTAACGCTGTTTCCTAGTAATCCTAATTCACATGTAATACATAATTTGGAAATTCAGTGCAATCTTCTTCGTTTGGATATTTCTGATGGATAAGGAGTTGCTGGTTCAACGTCTTCCGTAGTGAGTGAGACGTCAAAAGTTTCTCCGGCATCATCTGCGGTGGGATCGTCAAATTCATCGTGAGTTTCTTCCTTTTCTATTTCATCATTCGTTTGCTCTAGAACCGTCTCCGTTTCTTCATCTTCATCACTATCATGTGATGAACTTTGCGAATTCTGACAATTATCACAGGTACAATTAGTACATATAACGGAGCATTTTAACCCAGCTTTTCTGCATCCACAGGCTTTTTGACATCCTCTTTTGCATTTTCAAGAAATAAGTTTTAATAAGGATTGCGGTGCTGGGGGTTCAAGTGTCTTAACAGGAATTAACCCATTCTTATTTCTACTAAACCCCCAATGTTCCGGATTTTTCTCATTTCCACACCACCTCTGAATCTGGTGATAGGTTCGAAACGAATATTGTCTGGCAGCTGCTTCTGTTGGAGGTAGGGAAGCAATGTTGAATTTACTTTTATATGCTGATTTTACAAAGCATTTATATTTATAGTCGTTTAAAGTCATATTTTTCTTGCTGTAACCGTATAAGTCAAGAATGAAGTGTTCCCCAGCCTCAGAAATAATCTCTGAATCAGCGTTTGGATTTATGAATGAATTGAGAAACTCGCTTAAATTTGGATTGTTTCGTAGTACATTAATGAACTTGATTTTTCCTTGATTGAAAAGGGTACTTGTTGTATCACAGCCACTAAAGGCGTGCAGGAATAAAATATGATCGGCGGCTGTCTTATCTATGATACTGTCAGTTGAATATATTTGCTGTGAAATTTTTCCTTTTCCTGGTTTAAGCATATATATATGTTAGATTTCTTGGATAGAGCTGTCAAAAGAATAAGAAGGTCTACATCTTCGCCGACAACAATTACGAAATCAAATGCTGATGAAACACTTATTGCAGTATTGATAATTAAAGTGTCCGCATCTTCTATAGCTTGTTTGACCACAATATTCTCTGCTTCAAATTTTGTTTTCAACATTTTAATGAGCCGATTTTTGTTTGCATCATTTCCCAGAAATTTACTTTGGACCACAGTTGGAATCATTGTTTTGTCAAAAAGTATATCTACGGATGCATTTTTTCGCGATCGTCGAAATCGCTCCGCATATTTGGTGCTACAGCTTGCTGCATCTTCCGGATATCCGTCGAATACGATTATGACATTGGTCCTATATTTTGACTGCACATATTTAACGTAATTACAGCGAATAACTGAAAAAGGTGCCCTCCGTTGATGACATACATTGTATCTCCAGAATTTATATCTCCAGAATGCATTTTGAATTCCTTGTATAGAAGATTTGACGCATTTGCGCATGCCTTCGTCATTGAAAAGAGATAACGGAAATGGGGCAAGTTCGTATGAGAGGAACTTTTTAAGTTCTTGTTCGGATTCTTTTGCAATGCACATTCTTTGGAAAATTAATAAGGGATTAATAGGTACAATGTCATCTTCTATTCGAATTGCTGTATTCATAGCACCAAGTGGTTTTATTCTGTCATTTCGTTTAAATTTAACTGTATGGAAATCGCAGCCAATTATTTTAGAAATACCGATACAACCGATTTCATAAGGCATATGACAGTTTATCTTTTCATCTCCGATAACTCCAGTGCTTAGTGACATGATATCGTCGACTTCCGGAAAAGGTGGATGGTTGCACAGCCAATCCATCAATTTTTTAGCGTCGTCATTGTCACGATTAACCCGCGAGCTTCTCATTTGGACATGTTGCTCAGAACTGGAAAAATCAACATTACAAAACTTTTCAACTTCGTCACAAATATTATGCAAGAAGGCCATGCCCAAAGTCCACTTGGATAGAACGCTTTTCCTGGACCCCTCGTCCATGAGTAAGGCCTCCAAGACATTTCATCGTAGAAATAAGAATGGGTTAATTCCTGTTAAGACACTTGAACCCCCAGCACCGCAATCCTTATTAAAACTTATTTCTTGAAAATGCAAAAGAGGATGTCAAAAAGCCTGTGGATGCAGAAAAGCTGGGTTAAAATGCTCCGTTATATGTACTAATTGTACCTGTGATAATTGTCAGAATTCGCAAAGTTCATCACATGATAGTGATGAAGATGAAGAAACGGAGACGGTTCTAGAGCAAACGAATGATGAAATAGAAAAGGAAGAAGCTCACGATGAATTTGACGATCCCACCGCAGATGATGCCGGAGAAACTTTTGACGTCTCACTCACTACGGAAGACGTTGAACCAGCAACTCCTGATCCATCAGAAATATCCAAACGAAGAAGATTGCACTGAATTTCCAAATTATGTATTACATGTGAATTAGGATTACTAGGAAACAGCGTTAAAAAAAAACGCGCAGCTTACCTTGACTCAAGACTGTGGAATCGAGTTTTTCTGCGAAAACGCGTTTTAAGTAACTCTTAACTACGCTCGTACGCCGAAACTATTGATTTTACAAAAAAGTTTCTACGACATAAAATGTAGGAAATTTTCTCTAGTTTATTTTGTATATTGATGTTTTTGTCGTTGAATAAGTCAGAAAGGAGTTGTAATCAGATTACCTCTTATAGGCGCCATTTTTTCAAAATGGCGGCGCGAGCGGCAAAGGTACGAGGTCGCAAAGTGAAAATTCGAAAAGAGCACATCAAAATTTATAAATGTACCAATTTTCAAAACTTCCGGAAAACTTTCCAGGTAAACCCCTTTTTTTCGACCAAATGACTGGACTAAAACTGAATTATGCAGTAATTAGACACTTACTGCAGTTTAAGCATTAAAATGAAAATTTTTTGAAACATAATTTAAAGAGAGATAACTACTTGCTATATTTACTGCTGCCAAAGCCTTAGTTTCTCCTTGCTTTAAAATTTTTATAGGCTGCATTAAAAGGTACAATACTGTATGGAACAATTAAAAGAAATGTTTCATTTTTTGGCACTAATTACATTAATCAACATAGAAGAATGCAACATTGATTTAATATATGATTAATTTGTTTAGTACCTCAAATGTTTTTGATATTTCATTGCAATAATCAATTGGAGTTTTCTTGTTTGCTTCAGCTGCTTGTAGTACCTATAAATAAAAGCCATTTATAAAAAAAAATAATCCTTTAAACCGTTTTACATTAAAAGTATTTTCATAAGAGAAAGAATGATAATCAATATATAATAAACACCTTTAATCCATGTTCATCTGTTCCAGTAGAAAATAAAACTTCTTTTCCAAGAAGCCGATTTATTCTCGCAAAGGTATCAGCATACAAACAGGACTGTAGATGCCCAATATGTGGAACTAATAGTATTGCAAAAAATGTTTAAAAACATTTAACATAAAAAAAATGTAACATGGTTTTTAATACTAAAACAGATTGATAAATATTATATGTGCAAAATTATTTTTGATACTAATTATACAGTTTAAAATCCTCAAATGAAACACTTTTTTAGCTCTTTATATCATTTTAAACAATTTTCTGTCTTTTTATGAAAGATCATAACAAGATTTCAACTGAAAATTATATGTTATGCATATCTTATCATATCCTATATATATAAAGTATTTTACATCCTTATGTGTATATTACAATCTATATAAAAAAAACTCAACTCACTGAAAGTAAAAGTTTTAAAATGATGTTTTGAGAAATCCTAATTCTGCAAATCGGAAAAGTTAATAAATTCTGAAATTTATTTGAAAATTTTACTCATGCATAACTGAGAGATCTTCTGTAACAGTGACATATAAATTAAAATTAAAATACATTGATTTATACATACTTTTAGTCTGGACTTCTGAAAAATAGCATACAACTGAGAGAGGAGAATAAAAGAAGATATTACTTTACTATATAGTTTCTTACCTCCGTTTAAGTAAAATATAGGTGTTGTTATAAAATAAGTACTTGAGTTGCTAGTTTTTACAGAAGTAAAAGCTCTGCTAAAAATCTTCAGATACAACAACTTCATTTTACTAGACTGGAGAAATTTCCTACAAAAGAACATTAAGAAAAAAAAATATTAATTAAAAAAAAACAAAAAAAAAAAAAAAAAACTTCGTTTAAATGTTTTACATCTTTTGGTTGAACATTATATTATAATTCCATCATATATTATCATATAACTATGAATTAGTAACCATTATTAAAGAAGTAAGTAATTTTTATTTGCTACAAATAAAAACTTTGTTCTAGTGTTTTACCCACATTAAAAAAGGAGGAGACAGGGTATTTATCAAATGAATTTAGTTAGAAATATGTCTTAATTTTCCCATACGATTCTAGTGAACAAGGGAGAGACAGATATAAGTTTCAAGACCAAGCTTGCGTGAACTTTTACCTTCAGCGGAAGAACATTTGCTTTTCTGAACAAATGTTCTAGTTATTGTTGTGTTATAGTTTTTATCAACAAGTACAATGAAGTGGAAAGGGGATGAGGGGGCGTTTTCTTTAGAGGTTGGACTTCTTTATTATCAAAAATAAGAAAAGAAAGATTTATAGCGCAATGAGAGAGGAAATAACACCTAGGGCATTGGCAGGAACTAAACCTGCGACCTCCTTTTCGAGGGAAAGCTTCTACCTCTTAGCTATTGTGAAAGTTGAACAAGTGTTAATAAACTCTAATGGGGGGTGTATTGAATAATGCACAATGAAAGAAGGTAGGGTGCAGTAAAAATTGCTTTAAAAATTGTAGGGCACAAAGCCCTCTAAAAAATGCCTGATGGAAACTGTAGTTTTTTTTTAATACCACAAACGGTGCATGAAGGATCCTTAGTACATAATTGATTTCTACATTATTTAATAATTACAAGAACCATATTCATTTACGTATTAGGTTCCATTCCACGAAAAGCTGCCTTCTTGTGACGCACCTGACCTTCACGTATTTCATAAAAAAGTAGTGATTTTAATGGGTAATGAATAAAATTTTGCTGGACAAGAAATCATAAACCAGTGTGGGGTTTCTTAGGCAATACTATTACTTTTTAAAATCATTATTTTTTAATAAAATGTATGAGCGTCGATGGGACGAATTGGCGACGTTTTTGCGGAATGGATCATTACAATTACTAGAGATACTAGCACAGCTGAAAATTATCGTCTGAGAGTGAGGGTTGTTAATTATAAATAAACTTATAAAAGGATTGACAATATGTTAAAACGAAGGTTTCTATTAGGGGGATGATTGAACCCTACCCCTCTAAACCCATTCTTTGCAGCCAGGGTTGCCACAGGGAAAATTTCACAAAAAAGTAGCAAAAGTCGCCTAAAAACACTAAAAAAGTTGCAAAAAAGTAGCCTTGAAAATAAAAAAAAGTTGCAAAAAAGTAGCCTTGAAAATAAAAAAAAAAGTTGCTAAGAAGTTGAATAGTAAGCCTATGACAAGCTAAACTGAATAATGAATAATGCTTTAAAACAAGTTCCGAAAATAAACATATTTTAAACTGATGCATTAAATTAAAGATACAAAAAAAAAAAAAAAAACAGAGTAGGGTAGACCGGGGCACGTTTAAGCAGATTTTTCTCATTTTTTTACTTTTTGTTAGAAAATTTTAGATGATATGGTCTTATAAAGCAGTTAATAAAGTTACAGTTTGTGCATTCAGTTTTTGCCCTGTTTGAGTATTTAAGAGTCAAAAAAATAATTTTTAGGTCAATGTCTGTTGCGTAAACCTGCCCCATACCCGAGGCACGTTTATGCAGTCTCACTTACAGAACGACATTTTTTATTATTTTGACACCTAACTTCGTTATACTGTTCTCAAAAAAGGATAAAGTTCTGCTAATATTCATATGTTTGTTTATTTTTATCTAAGCATTCGAAGTTGACAATAGTAGTGCTGTACCGAGTACTTGGTAAATGCTTGGTACTCGGCTAAATTTTGATCTGGTACTCAGCCAATGCTGAGTAGTTGTAAAAATTGAATATTTTTCATGATAACGAAATTTTTGAGAAATTTACAATTGCATTATTCACAAAATACAACTAACTATGTTCTATGTGTATGAGTCAAAAAAAAATCTCCACTTATAAAATCAATGCATGGTAAAAGTTACTGCCTATGTCTGTTCTACGTTGCAAATTCGTGAATATGCATTTGTGTGTAACTATCTTCTCTATATCATATATTTGTGTGCTAAGTTCACCTTTGGTCATGAAATGTGTAATGCAGGCCCGTCATTTAGGGGGGTCAATTGCCCCCCCCCCCCCACCTGACTTGGAGAAATCAATGTATTAACATAAAAGCGGGTGTGGTTTTTGTTGTTTTTCAATTAAATTGCATTATGTTTGCACCTTCTGACCTCCCATGGAAAAACTTGAAATGACGGGCCTGGTGTAATGTGATCCCTAAGATGAATATTCATAGACTAATAATAAGAAGCCTTTAACTCAAATTCCAATTTATTTTCAATCGGTTAAAAATTCAGATTAACCCTCGTAGGTCCCTTCCATTTCGTTTACACTCAAGACCCTTGGGGTCATAGACGACCCCAATGTTTCCCTTAATTGATTTATTATGATTATTGATTTTGCATGCATTTTTTAAGTTCACACACTTTTTAAGGATAAAAGAAATAAGAGCAAATAAAGACAAGATTAAAGTGAAATTTAGTTTATGTATTAAAAAACACAATTTTGGAGCAAAGCTTACAATAACTGCAGATTTATTTACAACTGTTACAGACCTGAAACAAATGATTTTTGCAAGTGAATTTCAAACACTTACAACATTTTACATTACATTTCTATCCAGCTTTCTTGGACAAAAATCGCAACATTCACTTTTCTCTGACATTTTGGGGAAGCGACCCAAATAGTCTCGTGTGCAAAAAATGCAAATCGGGAAAAATAAAAAAAAATAGCATTCTTGTGCATAAAAATCTAAAAGAATATTTCTTGCAAAATGCCATCAAAAACAAATGGTTGATTAGCAAGATATATTAAACAGAAATTGCATTGAGGTCGTATATGACCCCAAGGGACCCACAAGGGTTAAGAATTTTTTGAACCATCATTTTGCAGATTCAAGTTCTTGGTATAGTGTTAACAACAATACATAAGAGTAAAGCTAAGTCATTTTTATAATCGTTTGAAAAAGGTTGTGACTATTTTGGGGCAAGCAATACTTAGAAAAAAAATTAAAATAAAAAATGCTATGAAAATATTTTGATTATCAAAGTCATTGTATTTTAAAATGCGGTGCAACAAGTGTCATACAGAGTATTTGGTAACTTGGCCAGACTTGCATTGGGGGAGAAAAGTCTCCAAAAAAGCAGATTTAGGGGAAAAAAGTTGCTTTTTAGCTTGTTTTTGCATAAAAAAGTTGCTAAAGTCGCCTTGTGTCCAAAAAAGTAGCAAAAAGTAGCATTTAAGTATCCTGTGGCAACCCTGTGCAGCGGAGGTTGAAATTGATTTTATAAAAAAATATAATAGTAAGCTGGACAAATATATTTAGTCAAAATACCTGAGAGAATAAATTGTAGTGGGTCAGTTTTAGTCAGGGATCTTGTTCCTTCCCACAAATAACCATTTTAGGAAAAATCCATTCACTCAGTGGAACAAGACTAATAGAACAACTTAGTGTGTGAACTGATTTAAATATTCTTTTCAACTATGTGTAGAAAAAAATACTAATATTTCAGTAGAGATAGAAGTACATTTAGTTCGTACTAATATTTCAGTAGACATAGAAGTACATTTAGTTCGGTAGTTTTAAATAACCCAGCTTTCGAACACGTAGTACGAAAAAATTCAGATTCATCAACTTGAACACCAGAAAACAATATGCTGTTAATTATATGGAAAAGATTACACAACCGAAGCCTTTCTCAGAGCTAGATAAGCATTTATTGTTTCTGGTTGTAGCGTACGAATGAGTTGAAACTCTGCTGCATTGGAAAAACGTAGCTTTGTTTGAGGGTCAGTATATTTCGCCAATAAACCACTTATGTCCGAATACTTTTTTGCCGGTCTGATAGAAACGGGAGCATCTATACTTGAATAGGTAACAGCTCGCGGCATGTACCGTTCACCAGCAATAAGTTGCTTTAATGGTTTCCACACACGATTTTTTTTCAAAGCAGCTTTCGACTGAGCAAATTTTAGGCTTTTAAACACCGGGATTCTTTCCACACTTGGTTCTGGCTCTTGTACAATCGAAGAACTTTCTTTGTTGGAGTTTGAGATTGAATCATTATCTAAACTTGAACCTTCCGCATTTGTACCTCGTTTCTTTTTAGCCATGCCTAAAATACTTAATTTATTATGAGCATACTGCCGGCATTAAGAAGGAACTGCGTTAAAACTGTTTTGTTTACATTTGTTCGGAGCTGAATGTCACAGTCATAGCAACAGTTAATATCCCCGTTTCGATTTGACTTGTTCGCGTGATGAAAAACAGCTTCTCCTCTTCTTCTCCCCTTCTATCCGACAAATTGAAAAGCGGCGAAATTAAAAAAAAGCCACCCCCTCCTCAAAAATAAACAATTTGAATCTTTATATCTCGAACTGAGGGCCAACAGGGTTGTGTGGTAGACGCTACGTCATCTAAGCTAAAGTCCCTAAATAGGGCCTTATTCTAAGGCAGGGATTCAAGTGAAACACCATTGCAATCGCTTCGAATTGCAATCGCTACTGGAAGTGAGTTACATTATCATCAACTTTACTTGGCACTGACGTCACTACGGGTGGAGCCAATAAGAGCTCACAAGCAGTCAGTGATCTCCTCTTATTCGCCAAGTAGGCTGTGACGTCTTATCTAGCTCGTTTTTCATAGGCAAACGTCACGCTGACGTCACGATGTTTTTATCAAGAAACGTTCTAATGTAATTCATTTCCAGTAGCGATTGCAATATGCGATGGCCTGTTTCACTTGAATCCCTGTCTAAGGCAGGGATTCAAGTGGAAAATTGTCCAAAAAAGGAATTCTTTTGACTCAAACATACGCCCCCTTCCATTTTCTTTTTTTTTTGTTTATTTAATTTTGCTCAACGGGCAGGTTGCCATCTCGTTGAAATTTTCTTTTCCATTTAGTACGCCCGCCGCACTCCTTTTTTTTTCAACGAACTGTTAGTTAATTTTTTCCTCCTTGATATGCGCCCTCTTTGCCTTTCGCCCCTAGGACAGGGCCTAGGTTGGCCTAATGGGTAATCCGGGCCTGGATCAATCGAAATTCTTTTTTACTTAGTGTGCTGATTTATTTTACAAAAGTAAAAACTGCTAATTCCAAAAAATGGACTTTTTTAAATTTATTTCATAATAGAACCTAGAATTGAAAAGCGGATGTCTACGGTGACCATCCGTCTTTAAAAATTTTTATGCCATATATCGCAATTTTTTAATAGGTCATTTATCATTAGTGTTAAAATCCAATAATATAACAAATTCTAAAAAGAAAACAGGTTTCAGAAGTGCTGCCTCCCCCCCCCACCCCACCCATACGTTTCTTTTAACACCCCACTTTTGGTTCACCAGCCGCCTATGATTGCTACGTTTGTTACACTTCCCAATGTTCCCAAAAATTTTAGGTATATTCTCGGTTCTCAAAAACTGTTTTAATTTGCAATTCTACTTTATCTTGGGGGTTCTTTATTTCACTTGCACAGTCAACCCTCGTTTATCGTGGTTAACTCGTTACAACTGAATTCCACGAACCGAATATTTTGTAATTAGAGAGTATTAGAAATACTTACGAAATGTTGAGAGTAGATTTTTTACTTAGTTAGAGCTTCCTAGACATGAAATAGTACTGTTTAGCCACGCCATTACATTATTCGTATCACTTAATGTATAGCAGAAATTATGGGGAAAATGCGACATACTAGCCGTAATAGATATTATATTGTTATATTTTTTGATAATGAACTACACACACATACAGTTCTTACCCACTACTACTACTCGATGAAAACAGCTCAACTTGCTCAATGATGAAATAAGTGTAATAATTGTAAGTTGACCGTAACCATCCCGACTCTTTCTCCCAATCATAAGCCATATATTGGTGACCCGGCATCTCAACAGATGGCGCCATCTACCTCTAACAGTGCCACCATGTCTTGTATGGTGGTTGAGCAAGGACTTGTGCACACGCTGCGTTGGCAGACTGCCAATTTGAAAAGGAATCACCTGGCAACTGAAGCCAAAAAAAAAAAAAAAAAAAAACACTTTTGACAGCTTGAATTTAAATTATGTTTTCCGCGATCACGAATTACGACAGGTGTGTGCATGTGTGTTGATGTGCGTTCATGTATGTGTGTGTGCGT